>VOPJ01000806.1:0-24213 GCA_014673585.1 Semibalanus balanoides
TACTTATTATTCAGGAGGAGGGTTCGGCGGAGGATAAAAACACGGAGGTTAGGAGTGAGTGGGAGGAACTGGAGCCTCTCATTACTTATTATTCAGGAGGAGGATTCGGTGGAGGATAAAATCACGGAGGTTAGGAGTGAGTGGGAGGAACTGGCGCCTCTCATTACTTATTATTCAGGAGGAGGGTTCGGACGGAGGATAAAAGCACGGAGGTTAGGAGTGAGTGGGAGGAACTGGCGCCTCTCATTACTTATTATTCAGAAGGAGGGTTCGGCGGAGGATGAAAACACGGAGGTTAGGAGTGGGTGGGAGGAACTGGCGCCTCTCATTACTTATTATTCAGACGGAGGGTTCGGTGGAGGATAAAAACACGGAGGTTAGGAGTGAGTGGGCAAGGAACTGGCGCCTCCATTACTTATATTCAAAGAGGGTTCGGTGGAGGATAAAAACACGGAGTTAGGAAGTGAGTGGGAGGAACTGTGCGCTCTCATTATTATTATTACAGGAGGAGGGTTTCGGCGATGGATAAAAGCACGGAGGTTAGGAGTGAGTGGGAGGAACTGCGCCTCTCATTACTTATTATTCAGGCAGGAGGGTTCGGCGGAGGAATAAAAACACGGAAGGTTAGGAGTGAGTTGGAGGAACTGGAGCCTCTCATTACTTATTATTCAGGAGGTAGGAATTCGGTAGGAGGAATAAAATACGGAGGTTAGGAGTGAGTGGGAGGAACTGGCGCCTCTCATTACTTATTATTCTGTAGGAGGGTTCGGTGGAGGATAAAAACACGGAGGTTAGGAGTGAGTGGGAGGAACTGGGGCCTCTCATTACCGGGATTCAGGAGGAGGGTTCGGTGGAGGATAAAAACACGGAGGTTAGGAGTGAGTGGGAGGAACTGGCGCCTCTCATTACCGGGATTCAGGAGGAGGGTTCGGTGGAGGATAAAAATACGGAGGTTAGGAGTGAGTGGGAGGAACTGGCGCCTCTCATTACCGGGATTCAGGAGGAGGGCTGGGCGGCGAATAATCTCCACAGAGTCTCATTGGGATTAGGCGGTGCCTCTCATTAGGCTGCGACTCAACTCACCGCAGGGGTTCTATGAAGGGCTGAGGCGAGGCTCAGTGTCAGACTGGAGTGGGTTTGATTCAAAAGTGTAGCGCTGACAGACTCTAATTGATAATTCAAGATATTTCAATTCCGAATCAAGAGGTGAGATAGTATGTGAGATGCATCGACTCTTGACTCTATTTCTGCTCTAACTGGCATCCGACTTCATGCGGTGGCAAAAGACATAAGCTGACTTATTCTGACCCATTTCACGACACCCAATGAGCTCAAAGTATTAGGACATCTAGGTGTTATTCCATAGCCGATGTATTATTAGTGCTGTGTTGAGTGGGGATTCCCCACTCAATGTTTAGGGGAATGTTTATGCCTGGGGAATGTTTATTGTTAGTACTCTGGTAAATGGGAATGGTTTATTGTTAGTACTCTGGTGAATGGTAACGGTTTATTGTTAGTGCTCTGTGGAATATTAATGGTTTGTTGCTTGTGCTCTGGTGATCGGAAATTATTTATTGCTATTGCTATATTGGTGAAAATTGTTTATTTAAGTGGCCAGTTGAATGGGAATGACACCCACATGGTTCATTTTCATTTTAACTCAGGCTGTGAAGTGTGAAGCCCAGTGACCACCCGATACATATATTCGACATTGACATGAATAAAGACATTATACGGTTCAAGACCATCGCTCAGTTGACTGGCACCGGAAGTGTCCATTTCCGCCGGCTGAAGATAATGCTGATTTGATTAAGACTGAAATGCTTTTTAAGTTATGGGTTATAAGCATTGATAATGATATTGACGTACAAATAGGGAGTCTGTGGGAGTTGTGGTGATGCGCATTTTATTATCTGACCATGGCCAATGAATGGAAATAATTGGCTTTAAAAATGATATCGACACCCCCACCTTTTAAGACATTCATATGTATCCTTGCCTAACGCTCTTAGTCCCTCTGTTGAGTCGGGTGCGAATCGACTCATCTGAGTCATTGAGGAATGTGTATGATCACGCCGATTCGTTGAATAATGACTTTACTCACATCTGTCTCCAACTTACACCAGCTCAACCCGAATCGGTCCGTTACGAGTTAAATGTGCCTCACAGCCCTGAGTACAGAGATAGAGATAGATAGAGGGGTCCTGGCGGTACAGCTCTCGACTGACCCGCTCTCAGTTCAGCGTCCAGCCCCATTGTGAGCGGCGTCTGGCGGTATCAGCTCTCGACTGACGCCGCTCTCAGTTCAGCGTAGCCCCGAATGTGAGCGGGTCTGGCGGTATCAGCTTCTCGACTGACGCCGCTCTCAGTTCAGCGTCAGCCCCATGTGACGTGTCTGGCGGTATCAGCCTCGACTGACGCCGCTCTGTTCAGCGTCAGCCCCATGTGAGCGTGTCTGGCGGTATCAGCTCTCGACTGGTGCCGCTCTCAGTTCAGCGTCAGCCCCGTGTGAGCGGGTCTGGCGGTTTCAGCTCTCGACTGACGCCGCTCTCAGTTCAGCGTCAGCCCCGTGTGAGCGGCTCTGGCGGTATCAGCTCTCGACTGGTGCCGCTCTCAGTTCAGCGTCAGCCCCGTGTGAGCGGGTCTGGTGGTAATCGAGCTCTCGACTGGCGCGCTACTCAGTTCAGCGTCAGCGCCCGCTGTGAGCGGTTCTCTGGCGGTTATCAGTTTCGACTGGTGCCGCTCTCAGTTAAGCGTCAGCCCGCATGTTGAGCGGGGTCTGGCGGTATCAGCTTCGACTGGCGACGCTTCTCAGTTTCAGCGGTCAGCCCCGTGTGAGGGGTCTGGCAGGTATGAGCTCTCGACTGGCGCGCCGCTCTCAGCTCAGCGTCAGCCGTGTGAGGCGGGTCTGGCGGTATCAGCTCTCGACTGGCGCCGCTCTCAGTTCAGCGTCAGCCCACCGTGTGAGCGGGTTCTGGCGGTATCAGCTCTCGACTGGTGCCGCTTCTCAGTTTCAGCGTCAGCCCATGTGAAGCGGGTTCTGGCGGTATCAGACTCTCGAACTGACGCCGCTCTTAGTTCAGCGTCCAGCCCCGTGTGAGCGGGTCTGGCGGTAATCGCTCTCGTCTGGTGCCCGCTCATCAAGTTTTCAGCGTCAGCCCCGTGTGAGCGGGTCTGGCGGTATCAGCTCTCGACTGGTGCCGCTCTCAGTTCAGCGTCAGCCTCCGTAGTGAGCGGGTCTGGCGGTATCAGCTGCTCGACTGGTGGCCCGCTCTCAGTTTCGCGTCAACCCCGTGTGAGCGGGGTTGGCGGTTCAGCTCTCGAACTGACGCCGCTCTAGTTCAGCGTCGCCCGCGTGTGAGCGGGTCGGCGGTATCAGCTTCGACTGACGGCCGCTCATCAGTTCAGCGTCAGCCCCGCTGTGAGCGGGTCTGGCGGTAATCAGCCTCTCGACTGGTGCCGCTCTCAGTTTAGCGTCAGCCCCGTGTGAGCGGTCTGGCGGTATCAGCTCTCGACTGGTGCCGCTCTCAGTTCAGAGCGGTCAGCCCCTACGTGAGCGGGTCTGGCGGTATCAGCTTCTCGACTGGTGCGCTTCTCAGTCAGTCGTAAGCCCCATGTGAGCGGGTCTGGCGGTATCAGCTTCTCGACTGGTGCGCTCTCAGTTCAGCGTCAGCCCCGTGTGAGCGGGTCTGGCGGTATCAGCTTCTTCGACTGGCAACCGCTCTCAGTTCAGCGTCAGCCCCGATTGTGAGCGGGTTCTGCGGTATCGCTCTCGACTGACGCCGCTCTCAGTTTACGTCAGCCCCGTGTGAGGGGTCTGGCGGTATCAGTCTCGACTGACCGCCGCTTCAGTTCAAGCGTCGCCCAATGTGAGCGGGTCTGGCGGTAATCAGCTCTCGACTGGATGCCGCTCTCAGGTTCAGCGTCAGCCCCGTGTGAGCGGGTTGGCGGTATCAGCTTCGACGGTGGCCGCTCTAGTTCAGCGTCAGCCCATGTGAGCGGGTCTGGCGGTATCAGCTCTCGACTGGTACGCCGTTCCTTCAGTTCAGAAGCGTCAGCCCCCGTGTGAGCGGGTCTGGCGGTATAGCTCTCGACTGGCGACCGTCTCAGTTTCAGCTCAGCCCCGTTGTGAGCGGGTCTGCGCGTATCAGCTCTCGACTGGTGCGCATTCAGTTGCGTCAGCTCACGTGTGAGCGGGTCTGGCGGTAATCAGCTCTCCGACTGGTGCCGCTTCAGTTAAAGCGTCACCCCATGTGAGCGGGTCTGGCGGTATCAGCTCTCGACTGGGTGCGCTCTCAGTGTCAGCGTCAGCCCCGTGTGAGCGGGTCCTGCGGTATCAGCTCTCGACTGGTGTCGCTCTCAGTTTCAGCGTCCAGCCCCGTGTGAGCGGCGTCTGGCGGTATCAGCTTCGACTGGTGCCGCCTCTCAGTTCAGCGTCAGCCCCGTGTGAGCGGGTCTGGCGGTATCAGCTCTCGACTGGTGCCGCTCTCAGTTCAGCGTCAGCCCTGTGTGAGCGGTTCTGGCGGTATCAGCTCTCGACTGGTGCCGCTCTCAGTTCGGCCGCTCGGCGGGAGGCCGGAAGCGGCCCTCCGTCGAGCTGGGCCGACACATTTCCCCGCTTTAGCCGACCGCGGACGGAAGAGAGCGCGGGTCAGCACCGCGTGGGGCTGAGATCAAATGATGGGTCATGGCGGGCAGCCCCGAGGGTGGCATTTGACCTAGCTCTGAGTAAAGCGAGGTGATTCGGGTCAATCTTTGGTAGCGGACGGCGCCATGAAGTACCGAGATCTGCTCCAACTTCCCAGGATAGGTACATAGACGTTGTGGGAAAGTAATCCCAACGTGATGCTTGTATAATTTGATTACAATACACTGAGGTCACCTAATGTCTGTCTCGGGATGCAAACTGCCCGAACGTGGGCCATTTGATTACATTTCGCCGGCAGTTTAACTCAGCCGACCACTCTGAGGAGGTCGCAGGGGCGGGCGATGCAGCCATTAACACTGCGCTGTTTGCAGTACCCCGTGGAGGTTGTTACCGGTGCCGGTCAAAGGTCAAAAGGAACGGGAGGCAGGCAGGTCACGGCCTATTGGCTATCCGGAGCAGGCCGCTACCGACTTCCCGGGGGAGGGGAGGCGGTTCGCTCAGGAGCAACTCCCTTGAGACGCTGACTTGCGAGGTCATACGAGGGAAGTAAGGACACTCTCACCGTGTGCATCGACCAGACTCGCCAGATCACATGAGGGACGCACCCAGGGGTGGATGCTGCGACTAACATTCTGACTGAGCTAAGACTATAAGGCGTTAAGTTAAGGGACATGTAGGTACTTGGGTACTCTTACTACTGAAATAATTGATATCAGCATATAGGGAAACGCATGGTCTTTTTTACCACAGCTCGCTTAGTAATATTGATAGCCTGTTTGTATATATCATAAAGTAAGCAATTGGATATCCACAAGCTAGCATTTTTTTCTTCTTATATTTCGCCAAATAGTTAAAGCACTACATACTGACATGTTCGCTCAGAGCTCTCCACTATGAATGGGCTAACGTGTTCTATTGCCCTAGGGCTAACGGTCTCATATAATTGTTATAGCAACCGTCCTAATGTCACACATACAAAACAATGCAGGTTTCGTGATGTGCTTGGCAGACTGTTACCGTGCTGACCCAGTTGAAGGTTGTTCGGTGTCGCATCATTGTAACCGACTCAGAGTTGAGTCATGAAGCGATTCATGAGTCGGACATTATTCAATGAGTTGTGAGTCAAGTCGATTACATTTTTAAGACAGCACTTATTCAATAGCCGAGTCGACTCAATTTGTTTGCAAAAGCACTATATAAGAGTCGAGTCAGTTCTTCGGCTGTTGAGTTATACTTGAGTGGACTCGCTTATATTGGAGTCGTTACAAGTAGGCAGTGGCGCCCCTGCTCTCAGTTCACCAGACTGCGGTGGGTATGCAATGTATTGGTCTGAACACCAACACGGTTCAATCAAAGCCAAACATTTACCTCCTAAAAACAGGCCGGCCAAGTTGAAAGGGTTCGCTTACCCTATTGCATCAGGAAATGTGGCCTCCTTCACTCGTGGACCAAATTGACTCCGTTCTAAAATAGGACCCGTTACCGAAACTCGTGTCCGTACAACCCATATACAGCTCAGTATCACATACCAATATCACGTGATATTGGACCACATGAGAAGACATGTTCCGACTCTTCAACACCACACGCCGCGGCGGTGTTCCGAGTTCAGATTCTCGACGCGTGGCCCGCTCTTGACCACTAAATGACGGTCAGACGCGCGGCTACCTGATAGGTGACCACTAAATGACAGACAGACGCGCGGCCACCTGACAGGTGACCACTAAATGACAGTCAGACGCGCGGCTGCCTGACAGGTGACCACTAAATGAGCAGTCAGACGCGACGGCTGCCTGACAGTGACCACAAATGACAGTCAGACCGCGCGGACCACCTGACAGGTGACCACTAAATGACAGTCAGACGCGCGCTGCCTTACAGGGACCACTTAAAATGACAGTCAGACGCGCGCCACCTGACAGGTGACCACTAAATGACAGTCAGACGCGCAGCTGCCTACAGGTGACCACTAAAATGACAGTCAGACGCGCGGCTGCCTGACAGGTGACCACTAAATGACAGTCAGACGCGCGGCTGCCTGACAGACAGACGCGCGGCTGCCTGACAGGTGACCACTAAATGACAGTCAGACGCGCGGCTGCCTGACAGGTGACCACTAAATGACAGTCAGACGCGCGGCCACCTGACAGGTGACCACTAAATGACAGTCAGACGCGCGGCTGCCTGATAGGTGACCACTAAATGACAGTCAGACGCGCGGCTGCCTGACATCTGACAACTAAAAGTTTCCCACCAGCTTCTGTAATCAGCCGACCACAATCGGCGTCTGCACATACATTAATGAGGCGGGATATATAGCTGAGTGGCTTCTGAATCTGTGCCCTGTGGTCATTTAAGACTAGAAGCTGCGTCCAGTGGACATGGTGGCGAGGGGTCTGCTGGGGCCGAGTCTAAAAGGGCTGAGTCTTGGGGCCGGTGGTTACTGAGAGCAAATGTGTTCGGTTGAATATAAATTTTAAGTTTTGAGCATAAACATATAAGCACAGTGCAAGTACTCGTATTGCATTGGAAACTTCGTGGATATTATTTATGGGTTTATTTGCAATCTCTGCCAGCTAAAAACGCGGAGCCCATCTGATGCTTAAACGTGTTCCACTAACGCACGGTCAGGGAAGCAAACTATACATACGGGTCCCTGCTCGACTGGACAGGTACATCGACACCCAGCCGAACAGGGACCCTCGCTCTCACGGCAGTCAAGTGCTCTGCCAAGCCAGCGGCTTATCGCGTCTGCTCAGGATCCAACAGCTCTGCCAGCTGCCACTTCACTGTCCGGCACGCTCAGGATCCAGCGGCGCTGCCAGCTGCCAGCTGCCAGCTGCCTCTACAGTCTACACTGCCCGACACGCGTCTGGTCTCGTTCGTTCAGCGCAAGAAGTTCATCCCCCAGTGGAAATCTTCGAATTATAAAAACATGTTAACATCATGGCGTGTCAAACGCGGTCTTATCGCCCGGCAGTTAGTACGTCTCCTGACAAATAGATGACACTTTACTAACAGATGTAGTTTCCTACTAGAGTAAAATACCACTAGATCATAATTTATTTCATGATGTATGTGTAGGCTGCCCCAAGTATTTAATCTGGCAACTCAACATGAGGATTTGACAACATTTGATTGACTAAAAATGGGTCGCCAAATTAATGCTCCGTCAAGTGAGGCATCATGTAGCGCGTTTGACATTGTTATGCCATGGATTTTGCATTTAACGCTAAATGTTGTATCCTTTGAGAACTAGATCTGTCAGGCAGAGTACCTTTCTTGCAGTGCTAAATGAGTGAACGTTTCTATGTTTTCATTACACCATCTGTCATGCATAAGGATTGCACAGTTCTGAACGGAGTGCAACGGGACTTAGCTATAGATGTTGCTTCGGGTATCGGCTCTACAGCCACAGAACATATTGATACTCAAATACTTTTCGATTATATCGAATGGAATATGCGCTGAGGTCCGCTCAGAGACCAGTTTTCAGCGGATTTAACACGTAAACTAGGGAGGAACATGTCGGATATAAACCCGAAAACGCGGCACAGCTTCAAAAAGATGAACCGTTGAAAACAGCATGGGTTTGATTCGGAAAATTGTTTTTCTCCTCTATTCCAGAGAATAAATATTTGGATAATGTTACATAGTTGTTGACAATCAGCTGAAATTTGACATACAACGGGTCAATTCCCTATGGCGCGGTCCCGCCCGGGCGGCCGGCCGCCGGTCGCTACGACCGCGTTTGACACACCATGTTCTTCCATTACTTACAATTTTAAGCTATTGCGTACTATCTCGAGGCACATGAATTTACACTTACACAATTTAACACATTTTACCCCGAGCACTGCATTATTTGAGTATTGAGCTCGTTGGATAGTTATTTTCCTTATATCTATTTTCACATGAAACAGTTTGATTGAGTGCATTGTAATCCTGCCTCAAAGTGATCAGTTTCACGCCCAGTTGTGTTATCAGACGATAGTGAAATTAACTGGTAAGTGACATAAACAGTTTTGTACATTTTGCAGTGTTATTGGATAAATTCTTCCTATTTTAATTATTTAATTTAAACGGTCATAGTTCATAAGTTTTCCTATTCTGTCTCAGAGTAGCTTTTCATATGTTGTATTGTCACATGCTATGCCAGTTAGTGCGTCTTTTTGGTATGTGTGCACTTATGTAGGCTATAAAACTTAAAGTGGATGGTGCCACACGTTAATAAATGTTATAAATGTTAATTTCGAGCACGTGTGATACACCGGAATGTTGTATCCTTTGAAAACTAGATCTGTCAGGCAGAGTACCTTTCTTCCAGTGCTAAATGAGTGAATGTTTCTATGTTTTCATTGCACCATCTGTCATGCATTAGGATTGCACTGACATGCTTAGCTTCCTGCATTTAGTGGTCGATGTTGATAAGGTCCCGATAAGTATTAGAGGGTAATTTTTCACAGCTGTTTAATTTTACGGAGCTGAGTGATGGATCAGAACCAGACCGAACATTAATGAAGATAAAATGATCATGTCGTGATAATATGCATGATTGTAGCAAAATATTTTTGTCTGAATTGCCACTATGATAGTTTTCACACCCGAAATCGATCTCAGAAATGTAAGGCCTCGATAGGGGTATAAATAAACGATACAATTGCATTCGATGGATTTGTGCCATGTGCATTGCATGGAAGCTGTTGGAATGAGGAAAATTTGTGTACAAAAATTGAAACACTGGGAGCGAGTTGAAACGGTGACGTAGTGAAAAATAGAAAACAAGAGAAGAGAGACAGATAGGGAGAAAAACATGAAATCGAGCGGGACAATGTAAAAGTTAGTAAGTGGGGAGGAACAGGGCGGACTCTAAGCTAACATGTCCGCCGCTCGTGCTGCTGTGGATTATACTGCCCGCTGATGTCTGCTTATCGAAGCTGTCACACACCAGCCAGTGATTAATTTTCAACAGCATCCCCAGTGACTGAATTGGTGCTGGACTGGTGGCGCCTCATCGATCTAGCCACGAGCTCCATCGCACACACCCAGCCACCTCCAAAGCCAACAGACTCGTAACCAGCTAGTGGAGTGTGTATTGAGTGCGCTGAGAACGTACCCAACCCTGCAGTTCAGCTGTAGGTTCATGGAGTTACTATGTAGTTTCCTGAGCTGGAAATTTATGTAATGACGGGGTTTCCAGACACGAATTCTTTCATTAATTCGTGTTGGTTTATGTTGATGCGGCACGGACCAGAAGTGGATGGACTCGTAGGATGGGAAGCTGAGTGTTGAACACCAGCCGTATTTTTGTCCAAATATCCGATCGGAGCCCATGAACTCGTCCTGGGTTAAGTCTTCACGACAATAGTTGAATGATGTGTGTAATCAACATGTTCCAGCTACCAAAAACTAGCTCGTACATTGCTGCCAGCGGTAAGGTTAGGACGACTTCATTTTCTTGAAAGACTCCAATGCTAACGCATCAAGCGCTTGAAAGACTTGAAAGACTCCAAATCGTATGATGCGGTCAATGCTAACGCATCAAGCGCTACACAGCTCCAGACCTTACCCCTTAAATATATCCATTCAAGAGAGTCGGGATAAATTTGTATAGAAATATATGGAAATGATTTCGATAAATGTAAATAATATAGCTGTATCTCTCTAGCTCAAGCAAATAAGACAAGCCTGTTTCAATAGTGTAACGATACGCCTTCATAAAATTGCAGATCAAATCCATAACAAGTTGAACCATTTACATAACTTCCCACCAACAGAGAGATACTCACTCCTCCCCTGAGTTCCGGGATATCTTCCCACCGTATACAGAGAAATCAGAACAGAGAGACCTGACTCACTCCTCCCCTGAGTTCCGGGATATCTTCCCACCTTATGCAGAGAGATCAGAACAGAGAGGATATCTTCCCACCTTATGCAGAGAGAATACAACAGAGAGACCTGACTCACTCCTCCCCTGAGTTCCGGGATATCTTCCCACCTTATGCAGAGAGAATACAACAGAGAGACCTTGACTCACTCCTCCCCTGAGTTACCGGAAAATGTGCCTCAGCGTCGTTGTCAGCTGTCACTCGGCGCCTTTCATCTCTGAGAAATCTGATTTGCCACATCCGGAACAAATGGGATAGACGATTCTCAGAAAGGCTCAGAAA
Source organism: Semibalanus balanoides (assembly GCA_014673585.1). Classification (NCBI taxonomy): domain Eukaryota; kingdom Metazoa; phylum Arthropoda; class Thecostraca; order Balanomorpha; family Balanidae; genus Semibalanus; species Semibalanus balanoides. The sequence goes on from VOPJ01000806.1 coordinate 10,819, forward strand.
GGCCGCTTCGTCTCCGAAATGGGGACAGCAGCGTCACTTATGGCCACACGCACGCACGGAATCGTAAGCAGGCGCAGGCATACAGTCACGCACACGCACGCATGTAGGTATTTATGTTTTGCATGTTGCCTATTGCTCAGATAGTGAATCGAAGTTTTCCCGCTGTAGGCGTTCTGTTTTACTCCAATTAGTTTTTGGCAGGCTATATGTGATGAAGTCAGTCTTAAGTAAAATCATGGATGCGAATTGCTTTTGCAAACTGAGTGAACTTGGATACGAGCATGTTTCAGTAATTTATTCCATTCCATGCTGTTAGTTAGTTCATCGAAATATACAAATCTAAAGCAACAGCATTTGCTATTTTACTGACCGAATAGCTGGAAATAAAATTCGGTTTTAACCGTATCTTCTAAGTTAATGTATTTTTTTATGTATCTGATGTATCTAATGTACAAACACAACATTAACATACCTGTTTATTTTCACCAGCCTTGATTATTTCAAATAAACACTTCAAAGTGTCAAAAGATAGCATATCAAAGGATCATTTGCATCTGCTGTCATCCATTGTTAGTTTTTACATTATTAACATTACATTTACATTGCAGTAGCATTAGTGACTTTATATAACAACAAGGTAGACACATTTATATACTTAATGCACCTGAATTAATTGCCTGCTTCATATTAGAAGATATATGCTGTTAATTACTGATGAATGCGAAAATCGAATGCAGCCATTGCTTACTTTGAGCTAAGAACCATTACAACTTTTTAAACAACCTTACAAATATGACGACACACACATTTACACATTATCATTCCACATCAGACTTCCTCCTCTGTCATCCCTGAGACCGACCTAGTTCCCGTTGTCTGAGATCAGGTCTCATTGAAGCCGATCTGTAGTCCGACTGTGTTGAAATGGCTTCATCTGTCTGCGTGTCTGAGAGCTGTGTTCAGCCATCAGTGGTTCTGATGTGCAGCGTAATGAGGTTGGTCAGAGCAGCGTCGCGCACCACCACGCCATGGGGTAGGGGGACGGGAGGGCACTGTTCTCCTCAACTGTCGGAACTCTGCCCGATGAGCTGGGCTGTAGCCTGGTGGTCAATCTGGAGTCTAGTCTAGTAGACAAGCTGTAGGGTAGCGTCTGTTCATTTTTCGCAATATTGTGTATGCTCGATGAGCGCAAGATGAACTTATTGCATTATGCGGGCATTGGTCAGAGAATACATGCTGAATAGCGACCATTAGGTGTCGGTCAGATGTTGTTAGTTCTGGGGATGATATGTGGGGCCAATCGATAAATGTGTTGGACAGGCCTGGAAGTAGGGGAAGAGGGGGAGGGGGAGTTCGTCTGACAGTTTTATGACGTTATTTTCACTGCCATGCCATAAAAACGTCATAATTCTTACTGAAGTGGAATAAAGTTTGTCATCTCGTGATATATCGCCTGCTCACAATGACGTAATGGTGGCGGAGACGCCAGCATATATTTCACATTACCACGTGCCGTGGTCTCAGGTGTTATATTAGGCAACACGCAGGCAGGCGGGAACACAAGATAGCTAGAGTCCCGTGGGTCGGGGCGGCGTCGTGACCCCTTCACGACTCCCAGCCGGCCCCGCGCTGACCTCGGTCCCCGCCCTTCGCCAGCCGCAGGCGATCACGTGACTGGGCGCATCAGCTGGTGCCAGCTGAGCGCGCAGCCGGCGCGGCGGGCCGTAAGTTAGACATCATTTATAATCTGAATTCGAATGGCCCTCCGAGCCAATTAAAACTGTTGGGGTGAGCAATCACCACCCCAGGTGTGCCTGTGTAGTCTCATTGAGGAATTATGCGGGTCTGAAAAGGCGCCACGGATGTGGAAAGCCAACGCCACGCCAGTTTGTCAAAGTATTGATCATACCAGATTTGGTTAGTTCAGGTTTGATTAGGCCAGGCCTGGTTAGAACAGGCTTGATAAGGTCAGGCTTGGCTTGGTCAAGATTGGTTTGGTTGACCATTCATATGAAGGTCAATATCAGGCACGGAGGGCTCGATGGTTCGCCAATCTCAGAGAGGGGCCCCGGAGTGCACTCAAGAAGACACCGCAGGCGCAGTTAGGTAAATGTCACGTCTATTTATGCATGTTTAAGTTTAGGTGAGATTCGTAAGGACAGGTTTAGTCCTTTTGCGAAGTGATCGTGAATCCACATTGGCCATAACAACCACCACATGTATGGTAGTGGACACCACATGTCTCAATGGCTCATATAAGCGTTACTATATGACATTCATATAACAGGCAATTTTCTAGCAAATGTCCTTGCAGATAAGTATTACATTTTTCAATGAGGCCAAGCAGGAAATCAAATTTACAGCAAGCCAGAAAGCCATTTGTGAAAGAAGATTCTTTTAGAACTTTTCAATAGTTTGCACGTTACCAGGGAGGCGATCATGGGCTAAAACTCGGGAGACCTCTTCCAAGAACTTTCTATGACGATAACGCAGCGGAAGAGGTGCAGCGAAAGTCGTCTATCGCTCCGGACAGACAGGAAGTCTGCTGAAGCTGTATATCGAACCAGGGAGCCGGCAGTAACTGACACAAGGACACGTATGAAGCTTCAGTTTAGAAGCATAGCAACAGCTCTTCGTGTTCAACACTGCATAGATGAGAGGCTGCTGGAGTTTGCCTGTATCAATTCCATAATTTAATTTCGCCATTTTTGTTATCCAAATACCTTTTGTTGAGTGAACGTGCATTGATTCAAAGCTTCGCTCAAATCATACCAGTTGAATAGTTTCAGGTAGAAATACATATGTTGTTCGGCTATGCTCATATTAAATGATTTTGTGACTTTGTGCATTAGAGACGGATCCGGGGGGTCAAAATGGGCAATTGCCGCCCCCAAGCGAAAAGTTGGCGGGCAAAAGCATGTTTTTTCCCCACCAAAGTCGGAGAAAAAGTTACATTTTTTACCTTTCCATAATGCATTTTAGCTGTTTTAGCAAACTTTATTTATAACGGTTTAATATGCACTGCTGCAAATTGCAATTAACAAATGACTAATCGACTCGACACAACTTTTTTGTAATTTGTATTTATGTCCACAAAAATAAATGATTTAAAAAAAAAAATATCCATTAAAAAACGAATATGCATTGGATAACCTGGTAAATACGATGCCAATGCCGAATTCCAAAGCAATATCTATATTTTTGACTGACTTACAGCTTTCTAAGTAAGAGAGTTACGTGGCTGTTGGACTTCCTGGTCTATAAAAAAAATGTCGACGCAATGGCATATTAAGCAGAAAACAAAGCAGTACACACCTACTTTTAAATTAGCATTCACGACAGGGGCAAATACAGGGGGCAATCCGCCCTTGCCCCCCTAAGCAAAATAGGAGGTGGGCAACATATGTTTTGCCTCCCCCCTCCCCCAGGGGATATCAGTGAATACCTACATTATTCAAAGTACTCGGGGAAAGATAACAATTTATCGTAAAAATAGTTTAGAAGTAGAAACATTCCTGCTACATATTCACAGTAAAAACTGGACAAATCTTGCCGCTTCGTGGCATAACACAACTTTCGATATCGCCTATACAAATCAAAAATGGATAAATTGATTGAATTAAGTGTCTGGCAGAGGCTCTTCTTGACGGTAATTCCTTGCCCCAGGGCTCACTCCCTTAAAAATAATAACTTTCAAGCAAGCTACATGTTAAACTAGCTAACCTGCCAACATCCAAAAAGGCGACGCGAACGAAATGACGCGGACGTCGGCAACCGGAAGCTGCTCCCAGCTTGCTGAACCGAAGAGCTGATAGTGGAGACCAGACAGGCACGTAGCCAAGAGGGTGGCGGAGGCCCCCCCCCCGCCTGGAAGCCCGGAAGGCCCTTTTCGGCGCGCGCAGCACGCCGAAAAGGACTGACGAGACCGCGCGAAGAACGGTATTATGGGTCGACGATCACGCGAAGCGTAGTCTTTAAAGACTTTAGAGCACTTCAGAGGTTCTTTAGGGCCTTCAGGGCCCTCTCTGTAAGACCAAAAGGCTCTTGGACATTCACAACAGCCCTGTGCATGTCACAGTGGCCCTTGGACAAGCTGAAGGGCCCCTGAGCGGGTCAGAGGGCCCTTTGATCACATCGAATGGCCCCCTAGCCAGCACAGAGGACCCCTGGGAAGTCGTTAGGCCCTGGAAAGGTCGGAGGGGCCCCTGGTCAGGTCGGAGGGGCCCTTTGTGAGGTCGAAAGGGCCCCTGAGCCGGTCAGATGGCCCCTGAACACGTCGAATGGACCCCTGTCCAGCACAGAGGGACCCTGGGCAGGTAGGGATAGCCCCTGAGTGGGTCGGAGGGGTTCCTGAGCGTGAGCATGTCGGTAGAGCAAAAAAGCTGCCAGCGCAGTTTCTTACCAGGTCGAAAGGGCGCTTCAGCAAGCTAAAAGGCCCCTAGCCAGACCAGAGGGCCCCTGAGAAGTTCAAAGGGCCCCTGTGAAGGTCAAAGAGCCCCTGACCAGACAGAAAGAGTCCCTGAGCGGGACAGAAGGGCCCATGAACATGCCAAATTGGTCCCTTACCAGTACGAAGGGAGCAGACCTTTTCATCCGTTATACTGGGCCCTTTCAAGTTTCAACGCTGGGGAACGGGCCCTCTCGAGGCGCCCTCCTCCCCCTTGGGCGAAATCTTGGCTACGTGCCTGGTAGAGACCCTTTTGAGGCGCCACCCCCGGAAGAAATCCTGGTTACGTGCCTGGTTCATGGGCCTCTCTGGGGGTCTTGAGGTCCTGGTCCAATCCAGCTCATCAAAAGTTGAAGAAAACATGTGCATCACAAAATAAAGTGGCCGAAATCCGTAGAGTTTTTCATATCCAGTTTGTTTGGGGAAAGAGACCCTTTTAACCGCTCTGAAAGGGCCCTTTTGAGGCGCCCCTCCCCTGGACGAAATCCTGGCTAGGCGCCTGGGACTAGACCAGGACCATTTCCCCAAGTCATCTCCCACCAGTCTCCTCCAGATCCACAGGGACCATTAATGTGCGGAAAAGTCTTTCTGTCTCAATTTTGCTTCTTTTAAACCATTTGCACTATTACCAGTTGTTTATTACAGTTTGGTACAGATGTATAGGTAAAGTTATTATTATTATATGTACTGTTGAGTGTTAACCGCCACCGGTCGTCGTGAATTACCATCCGAAGCTAATGCATATCAAAACTACCTTAATTCCAATATTTTTATCAAACCGAGCGGCGCAACCAGGAAAAGGGATACCTGAGCCTTAGCTCCAAATTCCAATAACATCCTGGCTCCAATATGAAAATATCACGCCGCTTCGCGGCGTCACATCGGTGGCCATCAGCATAACGAATTCACCGCCATTGTCTTCGGTTCGTTTTGACGCTGAATTGAATTAATAGCCTTTTAACCTCTTATCCTCTACAAGGCGGCGCCTTAATTTTTGGGTTTTATCATGCAAACCAGAAAAATGCGTGTGGCGCTAATTAACTAAATAACTATTATAACATGGAAGTCCACATTGAAAATGCTGCAAAGGCTTAAATACACACATACAAAAGAATATACATTTTACGTCAACTCAGCCGACCCCTCAATAATTATCGATGACACTCCTGCGAGTTGGTATGAAATAAATGTTATTATTACTTATGTGTGTGTGTGTGTATATTTCACGAAACATCGTGTCTTTTGTGCTTTTTAAGTGATTTGTTTTTCTGTAAAAAATCACGAAGTGATTTTTTCCTCCGATTTTTAGTTTGTTTTTATCTAGAATACCAAAATTAGGTGACCAGCCCAAATCCGCCGATACTAAAGGGTACCTTATTGCTACGAAAATTCCCCCCCCAACCGAGCGGCTGGATCCGCCCCTGTTATGCATAACATACAAAGCTTCTAAAAGAGTAGTATAGTACGCTATCGATATGTTTAGCAAGATTGTCAGTTACCAAACAATTACAAACAGCTTTCCATGGAGCTGCAAGCCGACGACCTCAGTAGGTGGCATGCTCACCTTTAAACCAGTAAGGCTTGGTGAACATGAACACTACTCGCTACATTGCCGTCATGCGTGCGTCCGGCCATTTGCAATCCACTGTATTGCGATTTACCAGGAGCATAAACAATACACATGTTTGGTCACGCGAGCAGCGAACGGTACAAACCTGACCATTAGCCTTCGCTCCGTCACAATCACCCTTGCTCAAGATCATTGCTAATGGCTGACACCATTGATCGGAAAGCTGGCTCGCCGCCAGCTGGGGAGCGCAGTGCTATGCGATGGGGCAACGGTGGTACGGGGAAGTGGGCTATAACGATGTCAGATAACCGATCACTGACCTACTGACAGCCAGGATATGGAGGTAATGGGCACCGCATGGTAACACGCACTGTAACGACTCGTAAGACAATTTGTGAGAACAAAAGACGCAAAACAAGCCGTTTGCGTCTCTGACATTGTCTAATTGTAACGATCGTGCTGGCAAACTTAGATCCGGGATACACTAAGGACCTTCGTCATGGCACCCCTCTGACTTTTATCGCCATGATGCCGATGCCCGTAGCGAATGGAACACCAATAACAGTAGATCACGTTAGCCCGCGTCGCCGGCCCATAAAACACGCGGAGACCGTATAGTTTTTGATTCAGACACATGACATGGTGTCCGTGTGCCAGGGAGCCGTGTGCCGCCGCGCTGTAGCTTGTTTATGGCAGACGTTGCTCGGCATTTCTGTATGGAGTTCTCCTTCTTTGTTATATAATCAGCTTGTGTCAGTGGAGCTGGGAATGATCGATACGCGATCAATGTTGGATATCAGTCAATATCAATATCAATCATTATATTGGAATCGTTAAATGTAATCGGTTTAATACGCCGTTATATACTGGCTTAACATGTCAACAGACGCAAAACTAACAGAGCTGCTCCTCCATGTACTGTTTTCTGCCTTTGGCATTTGCATTATTGTCTGGCTTTTCTTTTACCCAACCATATCGAGTATCGACCATAAAAGCCGCGCGCTGTCCTCTTGAGCGTTTTACCGCCGTGGAGCGCAGCTGTTCCGCTGAACAGCCGTGTGTTGCGGCACAGTATAGGCGGCGCAGTCTAGACCACTACGCCGTGGCCAGATTCCGGACCAGCTCAGCCTAAGCGTTGCAGTCTAGACTACGCCGTGCCCAGATCCAGGCCAGCGTAGTGGCTCGAAACTGGCACTGAAACGAATTCACCGAAGTTTACTTTGTTAGAGATGATGCAGACATGCTTTGCATAGTCGTCGCTCGCTTGTTGTCAACAACATCAAAGCCGCTGCATTTGTTTTGAAGTACAGGGCTGAACGACCTCCCGGCTCTTAAGTATCTTCGTAGTACTACACATGAATTCATTTTCGTAACAGAGTTGATAGCATTCGAAGAAGATTCAACGCTCGGAATGCCCCAGTGGCACTCAACCGATGGCAAAACCATCATTTGATGCAAATTTCACTGTTTGCCAACTGAATAAGTCACCCCGAAAACTACTGCAAGACATTCAGCAGTTGAGTTCTACACAGTGGCGGATCCAGGATATTCATTGAGGGGAGGCTGCAGGCCCAGGGGCGCCTCTTTTTGCGCCTGAGGGGGGCGCCATGTGTTTTTGATCGAACAAATATTTTGTTGAGTTTTAGGGGTTACAAATTACGCAAATCTTAGATCGACGTTTTTTGAATGTCATTTCCTTTCTTTGACGTTTTAAATTTTTGCATTAAATACTCGATGTTGTACGATTTGTCAAACATTTATCGTTTTTACGCCAAAAATCGCATGCCGTGACACCAATAAAACGTCATTTTTCCCAACGTACTATATCCATAGGTGCATGCAGGATTGTTGGTTTGGGGAAAGGGATCAAATCCAGTGGAATATTTTCAAAAATCTGTTGAGCAGGGGGAGGGAAACCAGGCCGTCAGCGAGGATGTTGTTGACCGGGAGGTGGACAGGTAGCGCGTCATCAGTGATCAGCCCATCTTCGACTGTACACAGGGGCGTCGCCGATAATTTGTAAATGGAGAGTCAGTGTTGAAATGAAGAAAAAATTGTACTCCAACTTTCGCGTATTCTGAAACCCCTTCAGCATCTTCAAATGTGTGGACTTTCCTGTTATATTGTACTGTCATATGGTGTTTACCGCAAAGAGGCGCAAAATTGGTACGGTTTTGCCTGATAAACCCCAGAGCAACATAATAGCGGTGATTGTAGAAGGATAAGGTGGGCTTGTAAAGGATATACTAACAGTAGGATGATAACCAGTGTTATTATATGGTAAAAGGATAAAATTAAATGTATTAATTCAAATCAGCCATTACGACGAACAGGAAAAACGATTGACGATGGGTTCGTTGATGACGATGGCCACTGATGGACGCGCGAAAGCGGCTCCTTTAAGGGCTCGTGACAAGGTTGATTTTTAGGTACGTTGGAAAATCAACTTTAATTTTGGAAACCAGACCGAGAGTGGAGCCAAGTCTCAGGTAAACCCCCTTCCTGGCTGCACATCTCCGAATGATGTCAAGATATCTTGGTCACTGGGGCCAGCCAATTATCGCCAGGAGAGCCTCTACCAGAACACCTAATGCAATTAATTTTCCCCATTTCGAATTTGTATTATGCAATTGCGAAACTTGGTGTCATGCGCGAAGCGGCCGCAAAAAATTCCCCGTTTTTGGCGTTGATTAGCTTGGATTTGACTGCCGCAAAGCAAGTATTTACGATAAATTATCAGAGGCCAGACCGTTTGTCTGACCGTATTTTTAGGGGAAAGGCGTGGGCAAATAATAGTTAACAGGAGCTTTGGTGGGTAACGGCAGCCAGGGCCCTTTCGCCCCCTGTCGACCTAGATCCACTCCTGTTTATATGCGATTTCATAGAGATGTGGTATTAAAGTTAGAATTGATGAGCATAAGTTTACTGCAAGTTTCATTTCACTTATACATAGCCGTTTTTCACGATGTATTTTTCGCGAAATGATTTAAAACGTTTTAAAATGTTTTAGTAGTGTTAGCCGTTTCACGGATGGACTAATCTTTGCAAAAAAAATCCTTACGGGACGTAGGGCGAGGGTTTTAAACATTTTTCGCAAATTTAGTCCATCGTGAAAACGGCTACTAACCAAACATTTTACACATTTTTAATGTTTTAAACATTTCGTGCAAAATAATCATTTGAAGAGAAAACGAGGCTATTGTATGTAGTTTAATTGTTCAAGTTATTTAGCAAATCCAGGAGGGGCAGATTTCCTCCCCCCCTATCAGGGTGCGGGTAACTATCCCGCTTTTTTCAAAAAAGCCACTGGGAACGCGTTTGGGGCATTGCTTGCATTAATGCGCCCCCAAACGTTTCCTGTGGAAGGCGGCGTTTTCCCCTGGATTAATGATGCCAATGACCATTAGGTCATGAGGTGCCGGCGAAGTAATGGAAAAAATGCAGGTGTCGCCGCTAATAATAACTCATTATTGTAACACATCTAAACCTTTTTTTATAATGCTCTTCATTGGGCACCTCCGTGGCCTTGAAGGCACCCTTTTTGTGACGTTTTGGGGGCGCCCTGTTTAGATTCGGGTTGCACCTCATCTTGTTCAGGGCGCACTTCCGAGGTTTCGAGGCACCCTTCCAAAGTATGGGTTGCTTTTTGAGCGCAATCGGGGCTTCCCTCCCAGCAATGGGAGTGCCGTCCATGGGATTGGGGCGCCCTTTATGAATCTGAGGGCGACCGCCATTTTTTTTTGGGGGGGAGGGGGGCACCCTCCGCAGATTTGGGCGCCCTGCTCAGATTTGGTGTGCAATACTAATAACATTCGAGGGCGCGCTTTCCGGGTTTTGAGGGCGCCCTTCCGAAGTTTGAAGTTCAGGAATGCTTTTTGGCATCGGGGTGCACTTTCCGGGAAATAGGCCCCTCGCATGAGTTAAGATGGGCGCTTCCCGATGGTGTGGGGCGCTCTCCATGGGTTTCGGGGCGCCCTCTATGTGGTTTGGGGTGCCCTCCATGGGTTTGGGGCGCCTTCTTATGGGTTTGGGCGCCCTCCAGGGTTTGGGGCGCCCTCCATGGGTTTGGGGCGCCCTCCACTGTTTGGGAGAACACGTCATGGGTCTTGGGGGGCCCTCTATGGGTTTTGGGTCGCCCTCTATGGGTTTGGGGGCGCCTCGTCTATGGGTTTTGGGGCGCCACCATGGTTTGTGGGCCCTCAATGGTTTAATGCGATCTCCATGGATGGGGGGCGCCTGCGGCGCCAGATTCGCCTTCGGCGCAAAATTAGTGCCCCTGCGCCTTCGGCGCAGGGCGGCCCAATTTCCATGAGAGGGGGCCTGCCAGCCCCGCGCCCCCCTTGGATCCGCCCCTGGTTTACAATATCAACACTCAACGAGTCCTGGATTTCGTCTCGCTCAGGCGACACAATGCTGAGTTTTGCCCCGTCTATCGAGTCCAGGCCAGTCAGGTGTTCTCCAACGAACAGCGGCTGCGGGCTGATCTGTACGCACACCGACGGTCGGCTTCTGCAGCCACAGCGGCTCGGTGGTCGCTCCGGGAGCTTGAGCTGCCTCAGCCCCCGCCGCACTGCGCCGAGTCGAGCTGCACCAGCTCTGGCCACACGCAGCTGAGCTGAGCTGAGCCTCTCCAGCTGGAAATGATGTCGGCATTAGAGTGGTGGGGTCGTCGGCCGCTGCGGTGGCACCGAGCCGTGCCGACGATATCTGTTGTGCGTCTGCAGTCCCTGATGGCCATATGGCATTATGGAGCAGCTGGCCACCTTAGGATTATTACAAATAATATCATTAGCGTTAGCTTGTAGAGTTCTGCGTACCGTGCTGATTAGGCATGTCATATTCATTACGTTTGACTATTTCAGGTAGGATTCATGGAGTGAGCTTTACATCGTGTGGCTCTTTTCGTGATTGAACATTCCCGAGCGTGAATGTCTACTTTCTGCCTCTATAGAAAACACAACATTACATTCCATTGCTAAAAAGTGACACATATTTACTACAAAACTGTGTTCATGATTCCAAGTGAACGCTTGCTATGGAAACTATATAAACACCTTAAAATATGCTATCAATTACGTAATCATAATGTACAGGTTGTTTGGTGAATATTTGCAAAATAATAAGAAAACTGGGCTTATCAACGAAATACACATTAATTTGCATAAAAATCAATATTTCGCGAAATATTTGTATGTAAAAGTGCATTATTTATGAAGCACTTGATGAAGTGACGTCATTTAACAATAATATTGCGCCGGCCTATGAAAATGTATGTAGTTCCCGACATTTCCCGTGGCAAATATAAATCGTTAACAGGGACGTAGCCAAGGGGGGACCACGGAGGCCATGGCTCCCCCTGAGCGAAATAAATTCACACTACACACTACCTTTTTACTCCCAATTTCAAAAAGATAAAGTCCAAATTCAAAAAGATAAAGTCCAAATTCAAAAAGATGAACACAAATTTCAAAAAGATAAACATCAATTTCAAAAAGATAAACATCAATTTCAAAAAGATAAAGTCAATTTCAAAAAGATGAACACCAATTCAAAAGAATAAAGTTCCCAAATTCAAAAAGATAAAAATCAAATCTAAAAGAAATTTAATAACAATGAAAAAACATGAATTTCTATTTAAAATATATTATTAAATTGAATTTAAACAGGTTGAGCAACGCAGTTTAAAAAGGGCCGTTAGAGCCAAGGTCCCTAAATACTTGTTAAAAGTCAATGCTTCTTTGGAACAAAACCCAACAGGAACAAAGTCGTCTAACAGACAAATGCCTGTCCTCACTAATTATCATTCCATTCTTAATTCGATTCACGCCCATTAAATTCATTTTTATTCACGACTTTGGAAAAATAAGAAACCTTAATGCAATAACACAATAACACACATTTTAGAACCAAAGTTGGTGAATTTATTACATTTCTGAACAAAACTCATTACAAACTGCAGCAGCAAACCACGTCTACCCCCAAAGCAGCAAACCACGTCCCGGTAGCAAACCACGTCTGCCGCGTGGCTGTGGCTGATTTTGGCCACCTCAGCTGCGGATCACGGTCCGGTGGAGTCGGAGGCGGTTCAGGATCCTCTTTATCGGTTAACCCATGTCGCATGGATGTTAGAATAGCGAATTGTCTTCCACGATCAGATACGGTCAAAAAACTACGTAAATTGGTTCACCGAAAATACAGTTTTCCCAAAAATGTATAGACAATGACACAGACTACGCATCAATGGAAACTAATTGAATCAAATATAATGTTTAAAGATTATTTCATTTAAGCCTGCAAAAATCACGTAAACAATCCATACAATTTTTTGTATGTGAACACCTCTTCTTATGTGCAGCTTTTGTGTAAAGATACCTCTTAGTGCAATGCATACGCATTGCACATAATTCCGTTTCTCAGATTATTTTCTGAGTGACATGATTACTGCTCGTTGGATTACCTGAATCATAGCATTGGGCTATTCGCATAACATTGGTTTATTTGAAATTGCATTTTATCTTTTTGAAATTGCATTTCAGCTTTTTGAAATTGGACTTCAGCTTTTTGAAATTGGTGTTTATCTTTTTGAAATCGTAATTTATCTTTTGATTGCGACTAAATCTTTTTGAATTTGGACTTTATCTTTTTTCGAATTTGGACTTTATCTTTTTTGAAATTGGGAGTTAAAAAGGTGGTAGATAGGAAATGAGATTCGTCTGAAAACCCGACCCTTACCCCCCCGCCCCCCCGTCAAGCAACATAGTGGCTGAGGAGCAAAAATGTGATTTCACACTAGATAGAATGCGATTTTAGGAGCAAAATGTGATTTTTTTCCGACGTGCCCCCCCCCCTCCCTGAGCAAAATCCTGGCTACGTGCCTGATCGTTAAGCGCTTTCCTCTGATTTACTGTTCACACCAAACTGATCAGATATTCATGGAGGCTTATACTGTGTATATTCAAAACACAAATCTTCATCTTAATATCATCTACAGCACATGTTCGAGATAGGCTCTGTTACGGCTGAGGCACAACTCAGCCCTCCACCTTATACTCACGAAGATGCTTACAGGCACATGTCGGCGGGGATGGTCCACACTGCAGCTCCCGCCTCCCACGGATGTCTTTAGCTGCTCCCTGGTCTGGAGATTCTTCTTAAACACTTATAACTTGTTAAACTACCTCCACAGGAAGTTGTTAAGTGGACTCAGATCCGGATGCTGCCCTCACTGAGACACTGCTCCAGAAACCGCTTGCAAAATGCAACCGTGCCCTCAATGTTGTTTTTAAATAGCTTCTGTCGGGTCCAGAGCTGGTATGGAAAGAGATCTAGATTATCCTTAGGATCCGTCTGGCTGTAGCGATCCGTTACAATGCCTTTG
>VOPJ01000807.1:0-13930 GCA_014673585.1 Semibalanus balanoides
GAATGATTCAATCAAAAAGAATGATTCAATCAGAATCAATCACAAGTCTGCCTAGTGATCATTCTGGTGAAATCGTAGAGTCGCATATTTAAGCTGTCAGAGGATTGAGATCAGGTCAAAGAGTTCAAGGTCAAACAGCGGACTATCAGGATTTGTATGCAAATTGGTACACTGGTAGACCTCGACCTCCTTATCACGCTCATCAAACCTTAGAGTCGCACATTCAAAATCAAAGGATATCTAGCAGGTCAAAGAGGTCAAGGTCAAACAGTGGACTATTAGGATTTGAATGGAAATTGGTACACTGGTACGGGTCTAATGGATCATATATTTCATTTTTAAAGAAATCGGAGGTCGTTGCTAAATGAGTCGCGTAATAAACCGCCTTATTCACGGACATGGATTTCGCTTGCTTATGCATTGATAGCTGAGTTAAAGCAAACCTTCCATAGGCGTAGGAGCCGGGGGGCAGGGGGGGGGCAACTGCCCCCCAACATTTTCGGATTTTAACATTACGGCCTATGGATGTTGCATGGAAAGAATCGATCTTAAAATGCCTTTTGCCCCGCAACTTCAAATGAGTATCCTAGCGACCCGCGAACCTATCCTTAGCATAAGAAAAAGCTAGTATCTTCTTCTAAGTAAAGGAATATGCCGCATTTAGAGAGCATTGCCATATTTGGCCAACAGTCGATCGCGCATCTAAGTGGCACTGGCGGATCCAGAGAGGAGGGAATGCTAGAGGGGGCCGTCTCTCGGCCAGGCGCCAGAGTCGCGGGGTCGAGCGTGGCTTTGGCTACCCAAGCCGGGGAGGTTTGGGGTGGCCAAAACGCACGGCCCGGCCCGCGACCGCCGGGCGCCTGGGGAGGAGACCGCCCTCTGCACCCCCCCCCCCTCTGGATCCGCCCCAGTTAAGTGGCACCTGAATGAAACATACATTCTGCACTTTGGGTGAAGACATGCATAGCAAGTGTATAATGAGGAGGAGCCAAACGTTCACAACAAAGACACAGTACCATACTGTCATACTGTGTCACACCAGTAACAGTTTGAACATGAATACTAGTCTCATTCATTGTCACCATGAGCTGACTAAAAACATTTATCTTTGCCAGCTTCTTTTGGAAAATGATGGTCGCATGTCATTAAAGGGTCGTGGCAGGTGAACCGATACCGAAGGGCATTGCAATGTGTCGTGATAGACAAGTAAAATTAGAATCTTCCTAGAGTTAAAGAGGAGAAAAATCTGCATCCTTTGCTTACAGTTTACACTTTCCTCAGCTGACAGACATTTTACTTGAAATCGACTGACGAGACCACAATATATTGTAATATTTAAAGTAAAGTTGTTAAAGGGAAGTGATCACATTTTTTCACAATAATGGAGTTAACACTTGAAATCGACAGACGAGACCAAAATATATTGTTAAGTCATCGCATTTTGCATAAAAACTTTCCTTTCGAAAGATATTGCGATTTAAAGTTAATAAGCTTTCTACGCTTTAAACGACCGGTACTTGCGAGGTGCTTGCAAGTTCTTTTGGTCCTTATCAAACTGCGGACTTTTCCCGTATTTCTTTTTTTATGAAATTAAATGGAAAATATATTTTGTGTTCTGTTTCATATGATTATATGTCCGTAGATCCTCTATATATAATAACCATTGAATGAACAGGTAAACAAATTAGCAATTCTTCGATGCATTTTTATGGTGGCCCTTTTTAGTGGTTGTGACCCTCAATTTGTGAAAATTTCCTTATTTATTTTGAACATTAGGAATTATGATAGTTTTATTTCTGGTTGTATTTAACACTATGCCTTATATAATCATGAAAGATAATCATTTTCACCCCAACAAATTAACAAACAATAAAACAACGGGAAATTACATCAGAAACTCATCGATGCACTTGGAAAACGGCCAGCCTGGGCTTTATTTAGTGTCGGCGATTTGTTGCACGGACATTGTCCAGCGTTGAATAAATTTGAAACACCGGCGCCAGATATGGCGCGCTTCAAATAGTGACGGGAAAACACTGCTCATGAGTTTCGATGGAAGTATATGTAATATGTATTTGCTTTTAATTTGTAAAAGCTTACAACATTGAATAAGATAATTATTGTATTTAATTATTTATTTAAAATTAAATCAGTGTTATACCAAAATGGAAGCCTAATAAATTGTTGCTAACAAAAATAAAAGGTAATTATTTCCCTTTAAGCGTTCCACACTTTTACCGACCGGTACTTGGCAAGTACCTACTTTCGGTCCTCATCAAACTGCGGGCTTTTCCCGTGTTACCATGGATGAGTGTTACTATTGCGCAATGGAGTCGAAAATATATTTTGCATTCTACTTATTTCGACTATAAGCCCTTCGATCATAAGAATGTCATTAAAAATGCGTAAAACCTAAATTTCATACTCATTTACATACATGTAGGTATCGTTTTGTTCGCATAAAATTGGTGTTACAAGACGTCAATAATACGCTTTTACTCTACTCCCAAATAACCTATCTTCTTTGTTTTCTGAAAAGGTGATTAATTTATAGACCACTGGGTATATATGACCTGCGACCGAAGACACCCCCTGAGAAGGAAGCGTTTCTATTACGCCCATGGTAATGCTGATTACACACATTATTAGTACAATTCATGGTATGGAAAAATAAACTTTGTGAAAAATTCGAAGACTTCAAAACTATTTTAAGTCATCGATATGAGTGGTCAATTAAAAATACTTCTGCAAGTACGATGCCCATACGTGACAAACACCTGCCAGCCGGAGTCGGAGTCGGCAAAATTGTACCGACTCCGACTCCGACTCCGACTCCGCAGCCCTGCTTGAGAGTATCTGTGCACTGCGATGGGGGCGCCACCCGCCCGTACCGCGGTTGGGTGGAAAGTTTGAGAGTCACTGAGTGTCTGACCCAACCAGGGATCGTGGAACGCGAGGGGGCTGTCAAGGAGGTTCTGAGAATCACATGCCCCGGGCCCCCAATACTTTGCTGATGCACGATGATTCTCTGTCTCGACAAAATTCGCTTGGGACCCAATGTTCGGGGCTTAGTTTCTTTTAAAGGCGTCAACCTGGCATATCACTAAAGTTTCACGCATAATAATAAAATGCACGCAATTTTACGCAATTAATTATGTATTAGGTTGGCTTCGTCATTTCTGATTTATAACTCTCCTCGCATCCACTCATTCACTCACTTCACTCACGTCACGTCACTCACTTACCTCACTCACTCGATCACTCACGTCACTCACTCATTCCATCATCACTCACTTCACTCATTCACTCATTCAGCCATCTCATTCAGCTCATTACTCATTCCTCATGTCAACTCATTCACTCACGTCACTCACCTACTCACTTCACGCATTCCTTGTGCTCACTGCTCACACTTTTGCACTCATTCTCAGCCTCTTGCACTCAATCTTCGCACTTTCAACTCACTCACTCACTCCTCACTCACTCACTCACTCACTCACTCACTCACTCACTCACTCACTCACTCACTCACTCACTCTCGCTCTCTATCTCGATCTTTAACAGATACGTGTGGGCTAGGAGCTTAAAAGTTGCGATTCTAAAGCCGGCCGCACACTGCGCCATTCGGTCGCGATATCGCCGTGACTCCACCAGCGACACGGCAAAAACACAAACGCGGCCAAGCAAATTGTGTTTCCTAATGCAATTAACTTAGTTAGGGGTTGCGGTACGACACCCAGATGACAATTTGTTTAGGAGTGGTCTAATCCTAAGTCCGCGAAATAATCGCGGCGATATCGCGGCCGAATGGCCTAGTGTGCGGCCGGCTTAACTTATCATGTCGCGCTGTGGCCCGAAACACGACAGAGCTTTATCTAACGGCGAGTGTCAAGGCGGGCGCCGGGTTGTGTCGGGAAGAGAGGAGAGGGGACATTGACCTTTTGACGGTCGGAGAGCTGTCTGGCCGCGAATATCACAGGGGCCTTCAAACCGGCTTTGGGTAGTTCGCCGGATGATAGCCGCAACCCATGCACAGATACTTTCAAGGGAGACTTCATACACCCACACAATAAATCGGTGGCGCCGCCCGGCCTGCGGTGGCTCGGTAACAAGGGCGGATCCAGGGGGGCCAAAGGGGCCATGCCCACCCACCCCAAAGGTCCTGAGACTATGTTTTGCCCCCCAAACGGTCAGACGTAAAGCTGTAAAAATTGTTTTTGCAAGAGTCAAAATACAGCCGTCCACAGAGAAAACCCGAAAATTTCGCGCCGCTTCGCGGCTTGACGCAAAATACGCAATTGTTTCATGATATAAATTGGGAAAATGGGAAAATGAATTAATTAAGTGTCTGACAGTCTCCCTTGGCGGTACCTATTTGCTAACCCCAGCGCCCACTCCCTTCATGCAATATTAACTTTCATGTGGGCTACATGTTAAGCTAGTCTGCCAATTTCCGAAAAAGGTGACGCGAACGCAGAGACGCGGACATCGGTACCAAGAAGCTGCTTCTGCGGTGTCCAAGTTGCTGGACCAAAATGCTAATAGTGGGACCAGGCCAGGACCATCTCCCAAACAAGCCATTTCGTCCCAAGCTCCTCCAGATCCACAAGGACCAATTTTATGTGCGAAAGCAATTCTGTCCTGCCGCTTTGCTGTTTTCAAAACCATTTGCACTGTTGCTAATTGTTTGTAAGCAGTTCGGTGCAATATGTATACAGTTATATTATCCATACCTAAGTTATTAAGCACTTACCGCCACGTCATCGTGTTTACTATCCCGAAGAAATTTTATTAAAAACTACCATAATTTCGAGAGTTTTTTCAGCCCTACCGAGAAATGTCAACAGGCATATAGGCTACTGAGTCTGGTTCCATTATTAAATTGTATTTTTCCACGACCTAAAATTAAAACATTTTTACACGCTTCGCGGCGTCCAAATCGGTCGCTCATCGTCATAACGAAGGCCATCGCCATCGTCTTCGTTCATGTAACGGTGAATTGAATGAATAGCATGTTTAGCTTTTATTCTCTACAAGAGCGAACCGCCTATGTTTCTGGGTTTTTATCAGGCAAACTCCGTAACAAATTTCGCGCCGCTTCTGCGCGCTAAATACAAATATCTATTAATAATAAAACGTGCAACAATACAATAAATGCTACAAGGCTTAACCCTATCCGGAGGGATGCAAGTATACGAAATCTGTCGGGGGGGGGGCTCCATTCGCCGCCCCCCCTTCAGATCTCGGCTGCAAATAAGTAGCTACAGAACATGAAACTTTTATAATGTAGTTAGGGTCAACAATGACTCCTATTTTGGTGAAATTTTGGTGACCTTGGGTTACTATCTTCAAGGTCAAATGAACCGCGTTCTAGAATAAATATATGTTCTAAAACATGAATATTTTCAGGAACACATTGCCATTATCTCGGAACTATGCAGTTAGGAGGAATCCGAAAAAAGGACTGGAAGCAGTTTTGAAATTGTCTTTCGCATGTAATTACACATTCAGAATTGACCTCAGGTCAACGGTTTGGGCTGTAAGATGGTCAATAAAGTGTTAAACAACCTGGGTTTTTTTTAAGCAAAAGTTTTGTTCGTTAGATAACGTTTTATCTACATATAGAGTGCACTTATTTTGATACCAATCGTGTTTCTCTCGTCATTGGCAGTTCAATCATACCAAATTTGTCAAATCAAAAATTTGACCCCGGGTCAAGGTCAAGGTCAATGGTTAAGGTTACATAAATAGGTCACTGCAATATAAAAAGATGCGGATTGACAAGACAAACGTTTTGAGACCTTTACGAGTCTTCTATTTGTTCTGTGTACGGAGTTATTGATAAAAAGGTGTTCGTGACCTTGAATGACCTTTCAAAAGGTCACTTACTAAAAATTATATCCTCGTTATCAAGAAGGGCCTGAGATGACATGATACTGAAATAATTGTGTTGATGTATTGTGTTAAACCATTGTTTTTCATTTTTCAACCATGATATTTAGTTCGAAGGTTAGGCATTTGACCTGACATCAGGTCATCATATTAAGATATCCGCCCTGAAACTTTCAAAACATATGATTTTACATGCCTTCTCTTACCATATAGTTCCGGTTTGTTCAAACTTCATGAAAACAAAAACACTTGTATCAATTTTATAAAACAAAAGTTTTTTCAAAAATTTTCGATTTCAAAAATTGAAAAGTTTGAAAATTCAGATAGCCATCTGAAAGAAAAATCAATTCTCTATCGATGTGTGTTTATCTAACAAGTTCCCTTCAATATACGACTCTCCACGAGTGGCCATAACCATGAATAGATTTTATGTCAAAACGGCCGAACACGCGCCCCTAAAAACGGTCTTGGACCCCCTCCTAAAATGGTTTTAATTTAGAAAAAGTACACTCATTCGATGCGCAATGAAACGTTAGGAAAGTCAGCAAGTTTTGAAAGTTCTGGGTTTGAGTTATGAATGAACTGTACGCGGAAAAACCTCAAGGGGGCCGATTCGGCCCCCCCCCCCGACAGTAATAGGGGTTAAATACCCGCATAAAAATGGGTTACATTTTTGCGTCATTTCAGCCCGTCCCCGCACTCAAAAATTATCGGCGTCGCCATTGGGTACCGTTGACAATTGAAATAGTTTTGCTCTGGTACTGTAAGGCAATGTCGGCACAACAAAAACTGCAAGCTGACATCTTTTCTTTTTCGATATCGAAAGAAGTCGAGAAAAAAATGAAAAAATAAAGAGATTATAAAAAGTATGTGGTTGCAAAATAAAGTGGACCAAATCCGGGAAGAAACTCGAAATTGGGGGTAGGTTAGGTCCGCTAAAAACGGTTTGCCCCCCAAAACGGCCGGCTGGATCCGCCCTTGCTCGGTGAGGTGGGCGGAGCTATGGTTCTGCCCCTGGGCGGTATGCTGTGCTGCCGCGCCTTCTGCAGAGGTCGTGTCACCGTTCACTCTGATCCACGGGTCGCGGGCAGTGGGCGGTGGGCGGTGGCGCGGCAGCGGCTCTGATTGGCTGTGACCGGCTCCAAGGAGACAACTGGCTAGTAGGGCTTGCTCGACGATTGCTGGCAGCCAGGAAGGTAAGGTAGCTGCAACGGAATGCTTCTGCGTTTCGGGAAGCTTTCGCACCTATAGGTCGTATGGCATATTCCTTCACATATGTGCAGCAACCGTATGGATAGTTAACAAGTGGATATTTGTTCTGTCATTTTAATCGTATTGACCGATCTTCATTAGTAGATATTGTGCGTGCATTTTGCACGAACTAATTACAATTATTTTTTGCAGAGGAATAATGCATGCATGCAAATTGTTCGACAAGTCACGAATGTTCAATATTTTGTCATGGGCTATTGGCTAATGTTGAATTTCCAGTGAACGTCCCATTTGCCTTCCTTACGCTCTACCGAAATTGCAATAGGTACATAATGCACTTGAGATTCAGTGAGTCGGTGGTCCTCCGAATAAGTGTGCGGTTACGTCTCTGTCTCTGTAGATGGCTCTCGGATCATCCCTGCTGTTGCTGCTGCTGCTGCCGCCGCTGCCGCTGCTGCTGCTGCTGACGGCAGCAGGTGCGTCGGCTGGTCTGGATGTCGGTGAGAAGGAACTGACCCTGCCCGTGGCCTGCCCCGTACACAGCTGGTGCCTACCCGCCGGGCTCTGCGACCCCGGATACGTCCTCTTCGACGTCAAACATCCGACGGTACGTGACCTGGAAAATAGCCTGTTTGTAGAGAGCAGTTTTCATGTACCGACTCCCGACTCAGACTCCCGACTCAGACCCCCGACTCAGTTACCAACTAAACTCAAACCTAAGGCTCCGCCACGACTCAGCAGGCTTGCTTAGAGCTTCTCAGAACTCATAGTTGACGCAAGGTGTAGGTACTAGGTATAGTTTACAAAGAAAATGACGTTAAAGAGCAAAGGGTGTAGAAACGTTTTTAAAGTTGGTGTGGATTGCTATTGATGTACCTATTTTTTTGCTTCCCGAATTTCGTCCATTCGTCTTTTAAATAATAATCCAAAAATGAATTATTTAGAAACGGACAGTCTAAATATACACACGGCCCCAAAAAGGCCCCTTTGGATGATCAAAATTGCATCTCTCCTATATTAAGTTGGTGTTGATTTTCCACACCAACTTGAAAGTTGGTGTGGAGCTTTCCACACGAACCACATAGGTTACACACGAACCTACAAAGTTACACCTGTTTGGTTACACCCATGTTAAAGAGTGTCTTATATGTAAAGTAAATTATTTCGCACCGTGGCGTTGCGGTCTTTGTCTAGGCGCGTTTTGTACCTATATGTGCTTTGTTTAGGTGCGTAAGCGTTCTCCCTGCGTTATCTTCGAAAATATCGGGTTTTCGGCACAGTGTTGGGCGTCAGTTACCACTGCTGCGGTATTTGGCCCCCCTCCTGGCCGTGATTCGTACAGTCTAGGGTAAATGTTCCGTCCCAGGGCTAGTATAAAAACTCACTTCGCTAACTTCATGTCCATGAAGTTAGCAACGTATTCGTATTCGTATTAAAATACGTATTCAAAATGACTCAGATTACGCCCAAATTTGCACACCAGCAGTGTAATGGCGTCAGAACACTGTGCCTGAAGTTATAGTAGTATACCTTAAACGGTTTGACCTACAGAGGTCACAATAGGTTACAAAAGGTCAAATACGGGGTACCCTATAACTTTTTACCTAAATGACTTGGACCACCGTTTTAAACGCCAAAATACTTGGAATAGGGTGGGTATCATGCACATATACAATTTGTACGAACCCAGGTCACAGTTTGACCTGAGGTCACAAATGTCTGTTTTTTAAATGTGTGATAATTATGTGCGCGGTACCCTGTAAAATCGAATAAAATGCATTTACAGCTGCAACTAAGCATTTAACCATCAGAGAGTATCCATATTATATGCACAACAAAACAGATTACCTTACACCGCAACCATCTGACCTCAGCAGCGTTGGATTTCTGGCCGCTTTCTGGTCCCGGTACTTTGCTCTCTTCAATGAGTTACCCTCGTCTCGGCCTCAGCCTTCGGGGTCAAACTAATCCCCGGGTCATGCTGCCGCCGCATTCCCCGTGGAGCGTGCAAACTTTGCTGCACAACTGATTATATTGCTGGACCTCTAGAATTACCGTTATTTATTAAATATAATTCATAATTTTCAAGAAATAAGTACGTACCACGCTAAATATACCCTTTCTAATATTCTGTATTCCAGAATATTACTATCTGGAGTTCAGAATTATAACTCATTTGTGAACAAAGTTTGCATCTCAACTGATGTTTACTTCGGCCAGCGTTCGCTGAACCCGAAAGGCTGAGGCCGAAACGGGAGTAACTCACTGGAGAGGCAAAAACACCGGACCAGAAAACGGCCAGAAATCCAACACTGGACCTCAGGTCACGTAAAACCTGCAAAACAAGGGTTTAGCAAAAACGCGGTACCCTATAACTCCTACGCAATGAAGTAGACGAACCGTTCCAGGGTCATAGCAATTGCATTAGCACATGGATGGTGCACAATGAAATATTTTGTCTCAAAATGTCGTCGTTTGACCTCGGGTCACGCTAACACTTTTAAAGGACGGCTTATTAGACAAATCACCGGGTACCGCATAACTTTTTCCACAAAATTAACTTAGAGAACACCCTTTGAATACCAACGCCTCCTTCCCTTTCACCACTATAAAGGTGCACAAAACAAAGACTTGACCCCTACCGGTCATGATTTGACCTCGGGTCACCTACAAAGAGGTACAAAATTGATGTAACAAATTTCGGTTACGCTTTGACCTCCTGAGGTCAAAGTTTTGACCTCGGCTTCAAATGCTTTTACAAGTCGAATACACTTATCAACACCAACAGTGTGCATAAGTTTGAATTGAATCGGCCGGTAAACAACGAATACGAATTTGGCGGTCTTGTCAATTTTATAGGCCCGGGAACAGGCGGGCAGCGGGGGCGCTTTGTTCCCGCCCCCCCCCAACATGAGACCGCGGGTGGTGGCGCCCCCCCCCCCAAACTTTGGATTTACTTGATCTTAACGTTCCGTAAAACAAATATTTGAAAAATTATCGCAAAAACATCCACACTTTATTCAGTGTTCTTGACTAATTTGTTATTTTGGTCCAGTTCGAGGGTTCCTGTGTAATAAACCCTGATGCAAGAAGCCAGGGTCGTTCGCCACCGGGGGAAGGGAGGCGGTGGCGAACTCCAGGACGCCTATCAAGTATGAGCTTACAAAATATCCTTAAGCGTCAAAAATGCCTTCCAAATGAGTTTGTGTCTAAATACAACGCTAGCTGCGGCCAAGAGCAGCGTTGGCATTCTCGCGCTGCTTTCTGCGTCCCGGCCCTACTTGCTCTCTTCAATGAGTTTTACTCCCGTTGTGCCTCAGCCCGTTCGGTTCAAACTAATCCTCGGCGTCATGCTGCGGCCCATGTGCCCCGTGGAGTACAAAACTTTGTGCACAACCGAGTTATATTTCTGACTCTAGATATTACCAATAACGATTATGAAAATAATACATAATTTCAAGTAATAAGTAGTACGCACGCTAAGTGGCGCGTGTTGCGTGTAAATTCTGGTAGTCAAGAATATTTACTATTTCTTGGGGTTCAGAATATAACTCTTTGTGAACCAAAGTTTTGCATCTCAACTGGTGTTACTTCGGCAGCGTTCGCTGAGAGACCCGAAAGGCTGAGGCCGAAACTGGGAAGTAACACTTTGAAGAGAGCAAAACACCGGACCAGAAAACGGCCAGAAATCCAACACTGGCCAAGAGACTCGTCTCCTGATACGCAGCATGACCTACTTGGGTCACTACTTGACCTTGACCTGAGTTCATTTTTTAAAGTTGACCTAACGTGATAAAAAATAAGACATTCAAATGCGCCTTGATGAGACACGATGGCGTAAACAGTATTGCGTGATATTTATTAGATAATAAGAAGTAAGAAAAAAAGATGACTTTTATGATCTATAGAGCCTAAACTAAGGTCAAGTTTTAGGAAATTTCGTTAGTTGCATATTCCAATGGCTATCGTTTTTTTTCGTTTTTTTCTACGTCAACCCGCCATTGGCTGCGGGGGGGGTGCGAAAAACGTCCCCTCAGAGATTTTCACAATAGCTAAAAAACAAACAGTGTTATCAACGAGAAACTTTTGGTAACCTTAACCTACATCAATTTGACGTCTTCAGTGCAAAAATAAGACAATTTCAACTAAAATTGTTTGCGTTATATTAAATTTAGTGACGTCACTACGCACGACTTTGACACACATATCAGCTAAATCTAGCAGGTCTATACAAAGACCATTCCTTAAGCGCAAAATGCAATTAAAAAACGTCAAAAGATAGCAAATGACGAGGGGTAGAAAATTGTTCATCTCGGAATTAAATAAAAAAATGACCCCCCCCCAAAAAAAAGATATGTTAGATAGAACCACATGTGCAATATTCCAAACCAAATTCAAAGCGATATCTGTATTCTGAATCATTTCATTGCTCTCTAAGTAATGAAATAGAATACCCGTGACGTCATTTTTTTTAAGGTAGTTTTGAGGGCTTTTTTCTCTACCAGATACATACAAATAATGGTACCACTGTATGCTGCAGACAAAACTGTATAAAACAATTACATTTTCTGTTTTGTATTTATCCATTTTCTAATTTTGACCTTTTTATGAATCTGACCTTGGACCTTAGTATCGTTCCAGGTGTGCAATAGCTGCTACATCGAGTTAATGTGTAAAATAACACATAAAACATGTGTCAATGATCGTAGCCAATAGTGACCTTGATTTAACCTTGATCTTGACCTTGACCTTTGCTTACAATTTCAGTTTTTGCTTTAATTACGGGAGATGCATCATACCTTTTAGAGCACTTCAGCGATTAATTGAGTTCTCCCAATATTACGGGCTTCGGATGGAAATTATGGCCCACAAACTGATAGCTTAAATTTGACCTTACCTGACTGTGAACCTGAATATGAACTTATTTATAAGATTTCGCCGTACGTTTTTAACTGGACTTATTTTGAGAGCTTTCGATTGGCCGTCTTGCGTGTCTCGCTGCGGTTATTGTTTTCGGAAGATAACGGAGGGGGCGAAAAACGCCCCACCCCGGCCAATGGCGTTCGGGAGACCCCAGCCAATTGCCGGTTTAATACACCGCTAACAGTTAAGCACATAGTCAATTGGGAAAAGTCTTCGGCGTCATCACTAAATATATTTTTATGTTAATTTTAAAGTTGTTTTAAAATTAGCATTCATTAAGAAAATCCCCGTAGGGCTCCAGTTGAAGTAAAAGTCGAAATCCGACGAAGAAATGGGTTGGCTAGCCAAATTTGGTTTTGCCCCCCAACTTTGAAATCGTTCCTGGCCCCTGGTCAATTTTGCACCTCTTTGTAGGTGACCTGAGGTCAAATCATGACAGGTAGGGATCAAGTCTTTATTTGTGCACCTTCGGGGTGTGAAAGGGAAGGCGTTTGTGTTCAAAGTGTTTCTCTAAGTTATTTTGGGAAAAAGTTATGCGGTACCCGGTTTTTGTCTAATAAGCAGTCCTTTAAAATGTTAGCGTGACCTGAGGTCAAACGATGACATTTTGAGACAAAATATTGTGTTTGTGCACCATCTATGTGATAATGCGATTGCTATGACCTTAGAATGGTTCGTCTACTTTATTTAGCGTAGGATTTATGGGGTACCGCAGTTTTTTGCTAAACACTTGTTTGTGCAGGTTTTCCGTGACCTGAGGTCAGATGGTTGCGGTGCAAGGTAATCTGTTTTGTTGTGCATATAATATGGCTACTCTCTGATAGTGCTATGCTCAGTTGCAGCTGTAAATGCATTTTATTCGATTTTACAGGGTACCGCGCACATAATTATCACATATTAAAAAAATAGACATTTGTGACCTCGGGTCAAACTGTGACCCGGGTTCGTAAAATTTGTTTATGTGCATGATGCCCACCCTATTCCAAGTATTTTGGCGTTTAAAACAGTGGTCTAAGTCATTTAGACAAA
Source organism: Semibalanus balanoides (assembly GCA_014673585.1). Taxonomy (NCBI): domain Eukaryota; kingdom Metazoa; phylum Arthropoda; class Thecostraca; order Balanomorpha; family Balanidae; genus Semibalanus; species Semibalanus balanoides. The sequence goes on from VOPJ01000807.1 coordinate 13,057, forward strand.
AAGTCGTAGGGTACCCCGTATTTGACCTTTTGTAACCTATTGTGACCTCTGTAGGTCAAACCGTTTCAGGTATACTACTATAACTTCAGGCACAGTGTTCTGACGCCATTACGCTGCTGGTGTGCAAATTTGGGCGTAATCGGAGTCATTAACTTCATGGACATTTTACTGACCCGGATGGGTCAAGTAGTCGTTCCTAAACGCTGCCAGTGTGAGGGCAGAGGTTGGGTGCCAAAATGTGTCCATTGAATGGTTGGGCCCCATGACACTTATACCTGTTCCTACGGCTATTATTAAATCAAAAGTGTTGACCTGAAAATAATAATAGCAATCATAGCATATTGCACCGCAAAGCGGCGAATTTTTTAGACTTCGTGTGCATTTTTCGACCATTAATATCCTCTGCTACCGTCTAAGCTCACCGTAAGCTCGAACGAATTGTGACTGTGGGAAAGACAAGCTTTGAATGTTTCATTTGGTTACCAGGTAACCTCATTCCTCATATAACCCGGCATTGGCTGGGATCTCCAGGCACCTTCGATTGGCGGGGGGGAGGCGTTCCCCCAGTCTAACTTCCGAACTAATGGTCCGATTTAAACGCGACATGTGGTGATCGAAAGGTCTCAACGAGCTGAATCTAACGAAAGCTTGAAGGAAATAGTTCACCTTGGTTAGTTTTTTTTTCAAACACAATTTGATTATATTTTCAAATACAACTTCTTTTCATAATGTCAAAATTAGCCATACATCGCGCCGATTCAGGACAGAAGGACGTAAATTATTAATTTCATCAAAACTATATGCGTACTCTCCGCAACGTCAAACGCGGCTCAGCCAATCAGATTCGAATGTATAGTCGCGTAAGATTACTGTA
>VOPJ01000807.1:16247-40763 GCA_014673585.1 Semibalanus balanoides
AAAAAGTTAAATATATTCGGCTGGAGAGCCCTTTTAGCCCAGAAAACTTGCAGTTAGGGATTTTTCAACACGGGCTACAAATCTGCTATCTCAGTTCAAAACCCATTTTGAAGGTGAACTATTTCCTTTAAAGGAAATAGGCTCTCCAGCCGAACATATTTTACTTTTGTCGAAGGATTATGGGCCTCGCACACCTGGGCAGAGGCTATTGTGGGCCTCACACACCTGGGCAGAGGCTATACAGTAATCTTACGCGACTATACATTCGAATCTGATTGGCTGAGCCACGTTTGACGTTGCGGAGAGTACGCATATAGTTTTGATGAAATTAATAATTTGCGCCCTTCTGCCCTGAATCGGCGCGATGTATGGCTATTTTTGACATTATGAATATAAGTTGTATTTGAAAATATAACCAAATTGTGTTAAAAAAAAAAATCCAAGGTGAACTATTTCGTTTAATATGTGTTTTCCCTGGTCGTATGTCGGTTCATGGTCAGGTCAAAGGTCAAAGTTGAGGTATCTAAGTGCATGTTGAGTTGAGGTATCCATACTTTCCATATAAAGCCTTCGATTGCGACCATGATCACCCAAAGTGGTATTAAAGTATAAAATACGTCCCACATTAGCTACAGTGAGATTGGTGGGAATTCTTCTTTTGTGTTGGTGTAGGAGTACATATCTTCGCAATGGAAGAGTACACAAATTACTTGATGGTAGGCCAAAAATGAGTAATACTGATGTATATTAATGATGAATGTTCTATAAATTTGCATGTATTCATGTATTCATGTATACATGTCAATGTATTATAAATATTCATTATACCTATATTTATGAGGAGTACAAAAATAATCCATTTTCACCAGTCATAATTTTAGAGTGCAACATTTGCTGGTGGTCTAAAAACCAATAAACGTGAACTTTTCCAACACTGTAAAAGGGTGAAGGTCGGGTCACAACAAGCAATGCGCAAAACACCTATGCAAGTCCTGCATCACATGCTTTAAAATGTATTTTAAACGTAAAATTCGATAATTGTTATCGTTTAACCACCTGACTGCATTCACGTGACGTTAGTATTAATTTTAGGTCAAGGTTAGATCACATTAGGTTTGAATTTGACATTAATAATTATAAATAAAACAGCGTGTACTTAGATCAGTTTCTTTTTTCCAAAAAATACAGCATTGGCATTCATTTGTCTATCTGGTCTGGAGTGTGCCTACTCTTTTGAAATGTCAAATACATTTTTATTACGGTAAGAAGCTATTGGTTTGATCATTGGTTACGATAAAATCACGCTGAAGCCCCTTTAGCTGAATTTTTATTATATTTCTGTTCGCATTTGTTTTGTGTCAAAACTCTTAACGATTCGCCCTAATAAAACAGAGTAACAAATGTTGTCTATAATAATGGCGCACCAAATATATAAACGAACCCATACGAGCAATGTATGGTCTGTTATAGTTATCGAGGCTCTGTTCGGCAGCTGTTATCAGTGCTCAAGAGTTGTTTCTATTGGCCAAGCGCTAACAATATACGCTACGTTGTAATTTAGAGAAAAAAAAACAATGCTTCAGTAGCGAAAGCTGCGTGCTGGCGAATATTATAAATTTTGTTCCGCGGAATATCTTGGCGAAATTTGGAATATCTCAGAACTATTAGTGAATCTGGGGAAATGAAGACATGGTATTTTTTTAATCCGTTCTACGGACTAGTGTCAACCAACTTCCACATGACCAATGCGAGTAGGCATTCTCCCTTTAAAGCAAAAACGTGATTTCCAAATACAACTTCATGAGTTACTCATACCTCCTTAGGGAGCCATAAATCAGTCACAACTAAAGACATTTGTTTGAAATGTGGTTTGGCTATTGTTCATGCATGGTTCTTCAACATGGATTCCTTTTTTGTTTTATAATAAATTATTCAGAATTTTGATTTAAATGGTATTTTTAAATATAAATCGAGTTCTAAATATTTAGTGGCCAAAAACCAAACATTAAAAATATATGGTAATTATTTTCTAGCAGGGGCGCAGCCAGGATTTTGCGACGGGGGGACACGAAAGTGGGTCCCATAGCATTGGCTGATGGGCCCCCCAAAACAAACTAAAAAATGTGAATTTGCTTAGTTTCACTCATTTGCGTTACCCTGCATTGATTTCGGCGCCATTTTGTAATTAACATTTTTTATTGAAGGACTGTTTATATTTTTGAATTGAGCCACCGCATTGCAAGACCAATTCCAGAATATAACCCGAAGGATTATTTGGCAAAAAAACTAATTTATTGGAGACGCCGCGCATGTCAGCACGCGGCTCCGACCGTCTGACCGCTGCCAGTGTCCCGGGGGCACGGCTGGTTCTTATTTGAGACCACTCTCACTACATGTGATACCTACTGTTCAGCCGATAGGCATTGGCTAAGCCAAGGTTTTACAACTGGGGAAGACTCGATATAAGCCATACATAGTAGAAAAGCGTAATTAAAATTATGAGGAAACTCGCCACAATATGTTGACTTAGTCAAGAAATGATAATGGATGGGACCAATTAATTTATGCTTGGTGTAGGGGAGGTAGAGTCGTGCCGGCATGGCACAACGGGTACCAGTTCAGTGGCTCCCAAACTCGATGCGTGTTCCTACCTTCGCGACACCTATCGGGGGGTGAGCTTAGTAATAGTTGCTTTTGGATTCCACTGGTGCAGCACCGATTGACCCGATTCTAGCGCCGAACAGTGGACGGAACATTTACCCTAGACTGTACAGTGTACAGTCTGTACACCACTCGGCGCTGTCTCGTGTACCCGCAGGGAGAGATGTCACTGGTAGACCAGTACGTATGCGGCGCGACTGACAGGACGCCCGACTACGTGTGCTGCGACACTCAGGAGCTGCTGCCTCATCACTTCAAGCCGACGCCATTCCATTGGTACTTCCAGAGAAAGGTTGGCACTATAAGGAGTAGGCACAGTCACCTCGCAACAAATTGTACTAGTGGGAGACTTTGCTATTGATTATTTTTTTTTTCAGAATCCATTTGGCCTATCACGACATTTTACTTTCGCTTGTTTTTCCTTATTTGCTCAGGTTATTTTGTTTTAAGATATTTTGCTTTCAGCATTTTGCTTTCAAAGTAGACTTTCAATACTCTGCTTTTAATATATTACCTTCAATAAATTATTTTTAGTTCAGCTTTTAACATTATTTTTAAAGTGATACTTTGTTTAGCGTCCGCTCTGCGTCGAGGTCGTCTTACTTAGAGGATGTCCCCAATTTGAGCATGTCCATACAAGGACCAGCCCAGGTTCAGCCAGGTTTAGCCCAGGTTCGGGACACCTTCCGATCGCAGCTGAATTTGCGAGTGCATATCCACAAGGGCTTCATAGTCACCACCTACAGCATTCAGTGTCGAGCTCCCAGCGGTATTTGACCTCCAGAGGTAACGACAAGGCTCACATGAAGTTAACATTTGCACAAGCACATTGTGGCCTTAAACCAGAAGAGCTAAAGGAATTAATCCAACGCTAAAATACCTGCACAAGAATCAAGTATACGTTTCCAAGCATCGATATGAACCTCATAAGGTCAATTTGAACCAAAGAGTCATTTGAGGACTCCAGCGCGCGGTACATGCACAGCGGCATAACTTGGTGTGTAACAGAATGATTTCAAAAACTTTAAAAGCAAAAGCCGAATGATGACCCAAGTGAATGCACCTAACGTTGAACCACGCCCTACTTAATAGCTATTTACCGATTCGACTTGAGGTTAAAAAGCCAAACATAAACGACACTCCTAGAGGTGGCAGTCCCAGTATCGGCCCAAGGTTTTCGAGTCGCCTCTGATCGCAGCTGAACTGCAACAGCATATCGCATGGCTCTAAGTATTTCACGCCGGCAATAAGCATCAATAATATTCTTTAACAGGTTTGCACCTCCAGAGGAGCAAAAAACGGAACTCCTAGAAGTGAAGCGCCAGGTTCGCCCAGATTCGGTTCATCTCTGATCGAGCTAAAATTGCAGAGCATATTAAGAACGGAACTCTAGTATATTCAACACCTAGAACCATTTAGGTGTCCAATCTGGGCAGATTATACGTCCACACAGGTCAAACAAGGTCAACGATAATCAAACAATTGAAAACAGCACATTGTGGCCCAACCAGAAGAGGTACGGTGGACTGAATCCAGCTTAACTAATCGCACACACTCTTTATTACTTTCGCGATATTGGATCATACCTCATAGAAGAGGTCTTTCATGTGACATAAGGTATTTGAGGGATTGAGCGCCGGTACTTTGCACAGCGCATTAACTCGAGTCTTACCTCAATATTTTCACAATTCATAGCATTCAAAATGGTGACACTAGTGATTGCCCTAACGTTTGCCGAAAAAACCTACATGATATCTATCAAACGGTTTGACGCTGGGAGCTAAAAATCGTGAAAAGTATAACGACACTCCCACCGTTTAAAATTCGTCCCAGGTTCCGACATTTGCACCAGCAGCATTGTGAGCGCGACCAAAAGAGCAACGGAACAAAATTCCAACGCTAAAATATCACACACACGTTCTTTCGTTTCGCACATCAATCTGACCTTAAATAAAAGGTAAATAATTGAAACCTGGGCTGAATTTTAAAAACGTGAGAGTGTCGTTAATATTTCACGTGTATTTTTAATATCCAAGTCCAACCGTGAAGATATCAATGTAGGTTGTTTCGGACAAACGTTTAGCACATCACCCTAGTCACATTTTGAAAATTGACTTGGAATTTGTGAAATTATTTCTTTTGAAAGAACCAAGTTATGCGCTTGTGCAAACAGGTACCGGCGCGCTGCAAACTCCCAAATAGCCTTGGTCAATTGAATGACGCTTCTAGAGGTCATTCAATATTCGAAACGTTACAAACGAGTTGTGGCGATTATTTTGCGTTGATTCGTCCTAACTCTTTCTGGTTGCCACAATGTGCTGTGGAATGGTCGGAACCATGGCGTGATATTTTAAACGGGTAGCGAGTGGAGTCGTTAATTTTCTCACACGATTTTAAAATTTCCAAAGTCAACCCGTTTAGATATTATGTAGGTGTTTCTGCAAATGTACGGGCATCACCTAGTCCGTTTTGACATGTTCTTTTTGAGTTTGTGAAATTAATTTTATGAAATACACATTTTGCGCTGTGCAAAGTTAAACCGGCGCTGTACCCCAAATAATCCGTTAGGTCAAATGAGACTTTAAGGTCATATTGATATGCGGAAAACGTAAGACGAGTGTCGTAGCGAAGTTTAGCGTGGATTCAGTCCGTAGCTTTCTGGTTTTGGACACAATGGGCTGTTTAAATGTTTGATACTCGGAACCTTGTTGACCCGTGGAGATATAACTGCTCGGATTTGACAAGCATAATTGCTCTAGGTGTGAAATACTGAGTAGTTGTTGCGTAAAATATGCTCTGCAAATTTTAAGCTCGATCAAGAGATGAACGAATCTAGGGCCGTAACCTTTGGGCTTCACTTATCTAGAGTTTCGTTTGCTTGACCTCTGGGAGGTTAAAACTTTAAGAATATATTGAATGCTTTTGCGCGTGAGAATACTGGGTCCATCGCGGATATGCTGTGCAAAGTTCACGCTCAATCAGAGGTGACTCGCAACCTGGCCGAACCTGGGCTGCGACCGTCTAGGAGTAGTATTTGTTTGCGCTTTTTAACCTCCAAGGTCGAACGGTAATAGCTATAAGTCGGCGTTGTTCGGTGAACGTATAGTGCATCACTTGGGCACATTTCGCCTTATGCTTTTTAAGTTATTTGAAATCACTTCTGTACCACCAGTTGCGCTGTGCAATGGGTACCTACTGGCGGCTGAGTCTCAAATGACCTTAGTCAATGGGATGACGACCTTAGGGGTATATATGTGCAAGTAAGACCGCGATGTGTGAGTATTTTAGCGTTGGATTCATTTTTTACTCTTCTGGTCAGGCCACAGTGTGCTGTGCAAAGTTTTATGCCCTTTGGGACCTTGCTTGACCTCTGGAGGTCAAAACCGCTGGGAGTGACTCTGAATATGCTTTTCAGTGTGGACCTAGTGAAACCCGTTGTGGATATCGCTGCATTTCGCTTCGGGTCGGAGGGTGTCCCGACCTGGGCCTGAACCTGCGGCTGTCTTGATGGACATTAATTTGAACACTACAACAAGAAATTATGAATATTTTTGTATCCCTTTATTATACTATTCTGATCTCTTACTGAGTTATATAGAATAGGTTTATCAATGATTTCAAGCGATTGATCAGACTGATTTTTTCTGAGTTTTACATTATTGATAAGTTGATAAAATGACCATTTCTTAACACCTGCTCATGAACAATGCGTGAAAATGTGCAAATTCTCCATTAGTTATTAACTATTATCAAACGATAATATTAAATGTCGCTGTTTATATTCAATAAACAAGCCTACAACGCCGAACGCGGCTGGCTTACAAAGCAACTAAACATACTGGTAGCGTCACCTATTAACTATACTCGTTTTGTTGCCTGCTGCAGGGGGAAGAGAACACCGGAGGCCTGGTAGTGGCACCGTGGCCAACGTTCTCCTTTGGCGACCTGAAAGATCGCCACAACGACGACCGCGGTGTTCACGAGCAGGACACACTCGAGGACCTGAAATATAGCCACAACGACGACCGCGGTGTTCACGAGCAGGACACACTCGATCAACATGACGAGGACCACGACGAGGACAGTTATCATAGCGAGCACAACGAAGATTTCGACCCTGGCCACACCTCAAATGAAGAGACGTTTGAAGACGAGCGGCTCCGTGCGGAAATTGAACTGCTAGAGGAGTTGGCCAGGCTGCGGGAAAGTCAACGCCGGATACGGGAGCTGGAGGGTCGAATGAGCTCGGAGGACCGTCAGGACAGGGAGGCCCGGGTGAATGGCGAGGCAAACCTTGGCATGATGGTGAATGGAGAAAGTTTGGCGAACGACCGTCAGAAGAATCGGGTGGATCAGGAGAGTCGTACGAACCCGACTTCCAGTGCTGAAGGAGAGGGGTCGGCCGAACCAGACACGGCTCTGCCGCTGCCTCCCCAGATCTGCCCTCTGCGCTCTTTATGCGTACCCTGGAACCTCTGTGAACCGCAGCAGGTCATGTACGACGAGGAAACCTCGCTGCAAAAGGTAAACTGCTGCTTTGACATCTTAACAGGTCTGCCCAGCTACGCTGTTATTATTTCTTGAACGGATTTTTGGTAGAAATAATTTGAATAGGTACCTTGTATGTTTTCTTTATGCTTCAGATAATGTAAAGACAAGTCGTTCACCAATGAAATAATATAATAGTTTAACGTATCTTTTCGTTTGTAACTCCCGCTTGACGTTCATGACTGTGGTTGGCGTGACTCGTCCTGTAGCCCTATCACAGCTCGTCTAACGGTACTGAATGTTCGGCAGGACTATCTCTGCGGCCTGACTGAGGACTCTGAGCTGTTTGTGTGCTGTGGGCGTCCGAGCTTCACATCGGACCTTGCAGTGGCGGCTCCGGCTCCGGCTCCGGCTCCGGCTCCGGCTCCGGCTCCGGCTCCGGCTCCGGCCCAGCTGCCGTTGAATCACCTCGCCGAGGTGTTCTCGGTGTTCTCGCCTCCCCCGCCTCCACATGTGACCATGCCTCCACCACCGGCGTCCGAGGAGGCGCTTCAGGCAGCGGCAGAGCACAGCCACTACCTTTCTGACGTGCTGCTGAAGGAAAGACAGCGGCGCGCCCTGCCGAACACGCCCCCACAGGGACAGGTGATCTACCCCTCCCAGATCGCCGCCCAGAGGCTGAAGGAAGCCCGCACGGCTGCTGCTGCTGCAGGCGCTGACGGAGGCGCTGTGGAAGGGACAGCGTTCAGAAGCACGCTGGGAGGTAGGCTGAAACCGGCAGGCTCACTCGGAACCGTGAAGCTGGGAGGACTCGCTGCACCGCCGCGCAGGCCATCTAGCGAGCCGGATGCGAGTCGCGAGTTGCCGATCCCGCCGCCGCAACCCGCGCCAGCACCACTGTCGCCGCCGCCGCCCGCAGCCCGCACAGCGCCACAGTCGCCGCTGGATTTAGAAGAAGACTTTCCTGGTGACTCTGTGGTGTCTGTGACTCGTGACGAAGCTTCTCTCCCTGAAAGGATCTCCGTCACGGCGCGGAGCGTGCCTCTGTCTGGGAGCGTCACCATTCGGCCGCTGAGAGCCGAGATGTGGCACGGAAACGGACCGGAACCACCGACCAGCCGCACTGCCGCTCATCACTCCGACCAATCAGAAGACTCTGAGTCTGACGACTCTGACCTTGACCCTGACTCTGAGCGGCGGCCGGTCAGTCTATTGAGCCGGATTCTGGAAGGTCTGCCGGGCAGCCCCGTCTCCAGTCGCGGCCATCAGCAGGGTGCTGTGCGCGGCCAGTTTTTCGGCGGCCAGTTTTTCGGCGGCCCACCTCCGCTGCCGTTACACCGTCCCTCGCAGCCACCGCGGCGCGGTCCACGGCCTCCATTCCACCAGCCACCGCCTCCGCCACACTTCCAGCCGGGCCAGCAGGATCCAAGTCATCTGGTACCGAATCCCCAGGCCGGCTCGCATTTCGACCAAACGCATCAGGGTCTCCCACAGCTCCTCCGTCCGCCTCACCAGACCCCGTCACATGAGAGGCCTGCACCCCAGCAGCCTGCACCCCACCAGCCTGCACCCCACCATCCTGCACCCCATCAGCCTGCACCCCATCAGCCTGCACCCTATCAGCCTGCACCCCATCAGCCTGCACCCCATCCCAGTACCGCGAGTCAGCACTCTCTGCATGTGAGTAGACGTAGCGGCTGGAGCGCATCTGACAAGCTGTCGCTACCAGTTCCGAGAGTTGAATTATATTTTGTTGCGTTAGCAAACGTCTGGGGATATTTTTCCTAACACTATGCGAGACGATATTTAGGCTGTGTTCTGACTCGTCAATTCCCGCGGGGATTCCGGGGAATCGGCAGAAAAAATGTTTTCTACCGATTCCGGTAGCAAGAAATTAACAGGAATACCAATAGTTCACATTGTTTTTTTTTAACACAATTTAATTATATTTTTAGATAAAACTTTTTTAATAATGTCAAAATTAGCCATGCATCGCGCCGATTCAGGACAGAACGACGTACATTATTAATTTTATCAAAACTATATGCATACTCTCCGCAACGTCAAATGTGGCTCAGCCAATCAGATATTCGAAAGTAGTCGCGTAAGATTACTGTATAGCTCTGCAGGTGGCGTGAGGGCACATTTTGACATTCTTTATTTTGGCCACAATCTGTTGACAAAACGTCAAATATTCGGCTGATTAGCGCCTTGAGCCCAGACCACTTGCAGTTAGTGTTTTTTCCAACACGGCTACAAAATTGTTTCAGCTCAAACCAATGTTGAGGTGAATTTATTTCCTTAAGTATACTGCGAAACTGCAGTAGCAAGTAAAATGTCCGCAGGGATTCCAGGAACTCGCGGGATCATGGATTCACCGGAAAAGAGAGTAGTTGTTCTGGACGTTTTCACTCCGGGGATTTCGGGAAATTTCTCGTGTAACGGGGAATCTCGAAAGCTTCCGTCGTCCTGCATCAGCTTGGGCAAGATCAGGATTTCGGGACAGAACATGATGATAAGTCGACCGGTTATCGAGGGCATCGAAAAGCAAAAGAGTTGACAGAACCTTAATTATAGTGCTTTGAACTTGCGGTTTGTAGCAGTGCTTCCATTGCTGCCCGATTTCGGTGCGGTTTATGTGCTATGAATTATAGAGTAGTGTATTGGCGAGAGTCTGTACAATGCGCCGCAGATCGGGATGATGTCTGTTCAGAACACAAAGTGACCGCTCGTCGGGAACTGGCGGGATTCGGGATTCCCGTGGGAATGTGCACAGGTCAGAACCCAGGCCTTACTCACGAGGTTGATCCTTTCTAGTGCAGAAATATATGTAACAACTAGACTAGACTAGCTAAAGCTATAATGGCTAATGAAAACGTTTGATACAGTCTGCAGTCAAACGTGCCCTCACTAGCGACACCTATAACATTTTGCAGCCGACTGCAGCGCCTCAGTGCGGCCGGGGCGCCGCCACCGGTCTGCACGCGCGCATCACGACTCAGCGCGGCGAGGACGGCGTCAGCGGCTATGGCGAGTACCCGTGGCACGTGGGCGTGATGACAGTGGACCTGACGTACCTCTGCGCCGGCGTGCTGGTGGCGCCGCGGATGGCGCTCACTGTGGCGCACTGTGTCACGCAGCTGCCGCTCGGATCGCCCCTGTTGGTCCGAGTCGGAGACTGGGACCTGGCGTCAGAAGACGAACTGTATCCCGCGTATGATGTAGAGTGGAGCGGAACAGTTAATTCATCCAGGTGAGTGGAAATCAGTGCCGTGCGCAGGGATTTTTAGCGTAGGGGGGGGGGCAGATCTTTCAGGGAGGGACGTCAGTGGTAGAATAAAATTTCGTTCATCAGCCATACCTACGTTGTTAACCGGGGAGGGCGGGGGTGGGGGTGGGGGTCGTCAGTTTGTTTTGTTTTGCTCAGGGAGGGGGGCATGTCTCCTCCCCTGAGCAATTTATCACGAAACACGTTTTGTGTGTTGTTGAAAGTCAAATTTATCCCAAAATAATACATGCGCATTACCGGTTAGTTCCAGTGGCATGGCTTTAACACGGCCCATGCGGGCACGCTATAAATTATCCAGGGGGGGAGATGAGGCCCGTTTTACAGAGCGTTGAAAGGGCCAAACAAAACTGATGAAAAGACACGTTACAAGGATGGAGAATGCAAAGTGGTAGGAAAGCATAGGCCTTACTATTTTCGGAGCTGGTGTTAGTAAACTGAGCGACTGCCATTTCAACTTTAAAACCAGCAACACCAGTTTGGAATCGGCTATGCCAACTAAGATAATTTTTCATATCCAAGCGCTGGAATGCTTCCAAGGAATGGCACCGCTGAGCGGCGCGAAAATTTAGAATCTTATTGCCCTGGATATTCACATTTTCCTCTGACCTTGCTTTGTTGCGTTTAATAGCGTGGTAAAAAAGTGATAAAACAAACTATTTTTCCCAACTTTATAGGGAGGTAGGAATATATAGTATGTATAAACACATAAATGCACCGCGAAACGGTGCGAATTTATAATTTTGTTTTAACCCGTATACATTTGAATGCGTTTTGCAATTGCGCCGCGGAGCGGGGCGAAAATTTTGCATTTGTATCCATTAAGATATAGGATAAAAGTATATGACAAAGGAGATATAGAATGTTAACATAACTGTTTCAGAATGCATAATGAAACATAATTGAGGAAAAGCCGGTTACAGATAGTAAGTTGTGTACGAGGAGAGAGGGCAGGAGAAGGGAGAGAGTCAAAAGACGCTTTCAACGTAACACCAACTTCGAAGTTGTGGGGGACATCAGGGGGCGGATCAGAGGAGGGCACGGAATTCGCCCCCCCCAAAGACGGAAAAGGGTGGCAACATCTTTTGCCCCCCCCCCAAAGGATATCAGTGATACCACTTATTAATCGGGACTGTTTTGGTCTGGTTTGGTATAACATGGTGAGTATGGTACTCGAGGAACAGTACAATTTTATCGTTAAAATAGCTTCTGAAGCAGTTAAAAATCCAGCTTACATAAAATGAAAAAAATATCAAGATGAGAACTTCCGCAAAAGGATACACAGTTTCGTAATTGCAATTACAAAATTAGGAAAATTGACAATAATATATTCATATAAGATGAAAATATGGCAAGGAGCTCTCATTTGACGGTAAATTATGAGCCCAAGACGGCACAATTCAATATCAAAAATTAAACACTGCAAATAAACAGTTTTCAACCTCTACGCGATACAGGAAAAAGAAAGAGAAGGGAGAGGAAGGAGAGCTGAAAGAGATTCCTGATAAAAACTTACAGAAACAAAGCATCAAATAGAGCAAACAGCAAAGGATAGAAAACGAATACAAGGTGACTGTATGTAGAGACAACATATAACGGTATGTTTATTTTATAGGTAATAAGAGTATAGAGGTGAAATTAACATAGATACAAAGTGATGACATACGAATCAAGATAACGTCACAGAGAAAATAGCAAGGGCATATATTCTCACGATCAGAACATTAATATAAATGGAAAGCATTGATAAAATGTTAAATAAAGCTTAAGGCATAAAGAACAAAGTTTTTAGTACAACTCAGAAATTAAACACGAAAATGAATATTTTATTAGTAGGTAATATACTGAGATACAAATCCCAGTCAAAGTGAATTACAAAATGAGAACCGTTTGAGTCTAATATTAAAATAAAGGGAAGCAATAACTCAATACAAAATGTTAATATGGCAAGATCATTGCTATGAATATTAGAAATTGGGATAATTTCCATATTATGTTATATCACTTAAATCAATCCTTAAAGTAAAGATACTAGTGACTCGGCCCCGATTATTCAAGAATTTACGACAATATTTACATATTTATTTAAGATGATTCAATTAATCACGATATTTATAGGAAGAAAAATATAACAAACAAAAATTCGGAATACAGAAGATTAGGATCTATTACAAAATTAAAATTATGAAATTTTCAGTGTATTGTCATAATTTTAGATATAGCAAATTATAGACTGCAAAAACTTATTTCTAAAGATTTTAATACACAATATAAGTACACCAGTCTTACCAAATACACCAACTAAAACATTGTCACATTAAACGATCATTTAATATAACCCAATGACTGAACCAAATATCAAAAAAGATTAACAAATTTGCACGACTATACCGAAAAAAAAAATAATTTGTTGTCAGACTAGCTAGTAAATTATCAGAGTAAGCAATGCGCCGCATGAGTAGAATGATTTCGGAAAAAATCAGGGGGGATGCAGGGCCTGAAGCGGGGTTAATATATATAAGATGCTACAAGTTAAAGCATAAAAAATAGGATAGAAAGAGTATTAGAAAAGAACGAAAAGAAGAACGATAATGACGCGGAATAAAATCGGCCCAATAAAACATAATTAATATAAATAAAAAACATACATACAAACCAAAAAATGAGTATTAAATAAAATGAAAATATCAAAATGAAAAAATTTAGCAAAGAATAGCAGAGACAAACAAGAGAATAAACGATAAATATATAGTATTGTCAGCGACCCCCTCAATAATTAGGCGGTGAGCCCTGCGAGTTGGTATGAGAATAACCGTAATTATTAATTACGCTTACTGTGATGTAATTGCTACGGAAATTGGTTTGTTCTGTGTGTTTTTAAGGTGTGTTTCTTCGCATTTGTTTTAACCCCCAAAAATACGTTTTTTTTTCAGCATTTTTTCGAAAAAAGTGTTTTCTTCCGATTTTTTTAACGATTTCTTTTCTTGAAAACGCACTTTTTCATCTCTAATTGCCACTTAAGGTGAAAAGTTCGAAAATCGCTGAGAAAAATGTGTTACCTTTTTGCCGGAAAAAGTTCCCCCCCCAAACCGAGGGGCTGGATCCGCCCCTGGGGGACATGTCCCCCGTCCCCTCGGTGGCGGAGCCCATTAATATACCAAATATATGTGCGGATCCCAAAAACGGATCCAGTAAAGAAGTTTGATCCCAGATCTACTGAGATCATAGGACTAGGACCAGTTTATAAATATCGAGGATTCACCAGGATCGGGACTGCAGCTGGAAAACAATTTTCAAAAGATTCGTTTAAATCCCAGCGGTAAAAATTAGAAATTTAGTGTCAAGGCAAAGCTCTGGACGTTGTCAACCTACCCCCATTTTGTTCCGACCTAAAAAAACCTCCTCGGATCTGTATTGATCTCGGTGGGTCCCCAATCGGAGGTGGGGGGGAGTTGCCCCGTTTGCGCCCCCCCCCCCGTGGCGACGCCACTGGAGTGGATATATATGTGTGTGAGGGAGGGGGTGCAGGGATAATGGAGAGAAAGACCGGAGCGGGAATGTGGAAGAAAGAAGCTGAGTTGGGTCGATGGGTACTGGGTAGGATCGTTGTGCTTAGGATCACAAGTTCAAACTTTGCGCTAAGCCTAGTTTTGAGACTTACAATACTGCACCCCAAAATTAAATTTCGAGATGAGCAAAAGTGTTATGTCGGCACAGTGGCGTCACTGCAGGATTTTTAGGGTGGAGGGGAACAATTTTATCAGGGTGCACATCAATGGTAGAATCAAATTTCCCTCCTCAGCCATATGTTGACTAGATCGGGGGGCCCGGGGGTAGCTATTTTTGTTTTTGCTTAGGGAGGCGATGGCCTCCGAGCCCCCTTGGCTACGTCTGTATACTGCAGCCATGTGCGGCCAGTTTGATCCAGTTTGATCCAGTTTGATCCAGCCATGTGCGGCGGATCACAAATGGGTCCAGTTTGATCCAGTTTAGAAGCTTGATCCAAGATCAAAGATCATAGAATCAGTTTATAATCTCGAAGATTCACCAGTATCAGGACCAGTTTTTTTAAACAATTCGTAAAGGATTTGTTGGAATCCCACGGGTAAAATTTGGATGTTTAGTGTCGAGGGGCAAACCTCTGGACGTGGTCGATGGTCAACCTATCACATTTTTCCCCGACCTCAAATCTTCTCGGATCTGTATCTGTATCCGATTCGGGGAGGGGGGCTCCCAAATTGAGGTTGGGAGACTAGTTTCTCCGCTTGCCCTTCCCCCCGTGGCGACGCCACTGTATCGGCACCATATCTCTCGGCAGATTTCTACGCGGGTAACCTGAAGAACGACATCGCCCTGCTGCTGCTGGACCCGCCGGTGGAGGGGCTGGCGCACGTGCAGCCGGCCTGCCTGCCTCCTCCGCACGCGGAGTTCGCACACCAGCACTGCTGGGTACCCGGCTGGGGGCAGGCGCGCCACGTCGCCGGCGACATACACGACCCCAGCTCATACAGCTGGGTTCTGCGCGAGGCGCCGGTGGCGGTGGTGGCAGCCGGCGCCTGTCAACACCATCTGCGCAGCACCCACCTCGGTCCGTTCTATCAGCTGCCGCGGCGCGGTGTGCTGTGCGCCGCCGGCAGGAAGGGCAGCGATGCCTGCTTCGGGGACGGAGGCGGGGCGCTGGTGTGTCCGCTGAAGGAGGACGGCCACGGCGGGCCGCTCTACGCTGCAGGTAGGTGATTGGTCGGTGGAGTTCGGGCGGGGTTCGTGATTGGTCGGTGGAGTTAGGGCGGGGTTCGTGATTGGTCGATGGAGTTGGGGCGGGGTTCGTGATTGGTCGGTGGAGTTGGGGCGGGGTTCGTGATTGGTCGGTGGAGTTGGGGCGGGGTTCGTGATTGGTCTGTGGAGTTGGGGCGGGGTTCGTGATTGGTCGGTGGAGTTAGGGCGGGGTTCGTGATTGGTCGGCGGAGTTAGGGCGGGGTTCGTGATTGGTCGGCGACTCTGTGGAATAGGAGTAGGGTTTGTGAATGGTTGGTAAAGCAGGGGAGGGTCGGAGGTGTCGTGTGGGGCTTAGTATTTGTGGTTGATATTGCAGGCGCGGATCCAGGGAGCGCTAGGGTGCCACCTGGACTGGACCTCTGATCTTTCTGGTTTCGATCACGTCCCCCCTCCGTCCAACATTTCCGTGACGCTCTACCTCCCAGTCAACAAAATTTAGCTGACTGCGATCAATGTGTTGCGTCCCCCCCTGACTGAAATCCTGGATCTCCACCTGTATTGGGAAATAAGCTTCCGAGGCTAATGATATTTCTCAAACGTCAAGTTCCGGCAGCTGCTTTAACCATCCCCGGGTAGGGGGGAGGGGAGGGGGGTGGATGCCACCCTCGTTTTTTTCGGAAATAACTCTTAGTTATCAACCGATCGCAATGAAACTTTCAGTACCCTACTTCCGAATCATTTAATTTCACACGTACTCCGGAAAATTTCCAACTTTCATGACCCGTGACCTATGAGTTATTACCTGTTTCTCAAGAGTCAAGGTCATGTCAGGCGCAACTGGCGTCCCGTAGTATCGATCTTTGTTCATGTGCATTTTTCGAGTGTTCGTTGTTCAGGAGCATATGCACAGGTGTTTCCAGGTGAGTTATTGCTTCCACTGAGATTGTGACCTCGACTGACCTTTTCCGAGGTCAACCGAGGTCATTGGCCTCCGATGACCTCAGCTGACTTTGTTTGGCTTCTGACCGTTTCTGGGACAAATGGTGGCGCTGATTTCAAATCTGGGATCAATTTTACATAATTACCTATATGTTCCACTGGGGTCATGCGCTTCCACAGGCTGAGCGAGGTCACTGGCCTCAGATGACTTGACCTTTTTGGAATTTGGCAGTGTACATTTTGTAACGCTATTTTCAAATTTGGCATGTATTAAACATACTAAGATGTTCCTTCACCATTTTGGCTCGGATCAGTATTCAATTTTCACACATTTACGATTTGATGACATTTAGCTCATTGATATGACCTCAGGTCATCTATTGACCCAGGACCTAAAAATCTGATGTCAATGACTTCCTCTCGTCACAAGCAACACGCTCGTTTTTTAATCGAAGCTCTGGCTCAATTAAGGGCGAAACGCCAAGGGGGTTGTAACCCTCCCCCTACCCGGACACGCAGTGACACCTCACCCCCTACCCGGGTGAGGGTTAAGTCGTAGCAAAGACTAATTCGGTATTGATGATTTATTTCGACTAATTGACTGAGGACCAGCCAGCATGCGACATTTTTGGTGGGCTGTGCACTGTGAGTGCAGTACTGGATTGGTGGGTCCATTTAGACAACGCCGTCTGCGACCTGTCCCCCCTCTGTGACCTGTCCCCCCTCTGTGACCTGTCCCCCCTCTGTGACCTGTCCCCCTCTGTGACCTGTCCCTCTGTACCTGTCCCCGCTCTGTGACCTGTCCCCCTCTGTGACTGTATCCGCCCCTCTTGAAACTGTCCCCCCTCTGTGACCGTCCCCCCTCCTTGACCTGTCCACCCCTCTGTGACCTGTCCCCCTCTGTGACCTGTCCCCTCTGTGGACCTTCCCCCCTCTGTGACCCTGTTCCCCCTCCTGTGACCTGCCCCTCTTGTGACTGTCCCCTCTGTGAACTCGTCCCCTCTACTTTGTGACCTCGTCCCCCCTCCTTTGTGACTCGGCCCCCTATGTTGGCCTCGTTCCTCTGCTTGGCCCACAGGTTCTTGTCTCGTGGGGATCGGTTGCGGCCAGATATTCCCCGGCCTATACACCAAGGTCTCCGAGGGGGGCGGGTCTACACGCTGGGATCGTTCTCATGTTCTGGCAGGACGCTGGAAGCGCAGCGCCAGTTCCAGTTACGCTCTGGAGACGGACACGCCCGGCTCGCGAAGGGTGGCCAGGCCGGCAACAGTGAAACGACTAAATGTGACGGTGGAAGACGACTATTGGTACTGGTGGTGTCATACTGGTGTCATGCCTAGAGCTGAGGCTTCTGTTAGCTCTGTTACAGCCACAAGGATCCATGTTCAATGGTTATAAATACAGCTTCATCCGACGTGTCTTTCGAAAAATCGGAAAAAAAAACATTTTAAGCATGATTGTCACAAATAAAAAAGGTAATATTTTGGAATGTTCTAGGCCTGTATTGCGCGAAGCGCAATCCCGAGCGCGATAATAACTCGCGCACTGCAGGACACTAACTGAAGGAGGGGGGGGGGGCATTTCTGAATGTTTCGTTTCCATCTGTACTTTCACCTGTATTCTACCTGTATCTCTACTCTACCTTTACCCGTATACCGTTCCTGTATCGTATTCCCGTATCCCGTATATCGTTCCCTATCTTGTTCCCGTGTCACGTTACCGAATTAAGTTCTTGCATACCGGTCCCGTATCCTGTTTCCGTATCCCGGTCCCGTGTCCCGGTCTCGTATCCCGGTCCCGTATCTTATTCCCGTTGCAATCACATTTTTCTTCATTAGGAGTTGACCTTCACCCGTTCGCTCCCGTAACGTTGTGTCGTACTTGGCTGTTAACCCGCGCGGTGTAGGGGTCTCCAGCCGAACGCGCGGCGTAGGGGGGGTAAATTTTACCCCCCTTCGTATGTTCCGAACCAATAACCGCAGCGAGACGCGCAAGGCGGCGATCGAAAGCTCTCAATGAAACAAATCGAATGCAATACCAGACATTTTTCAAGTTAGGTCAAATGTCAGGTCACGGTCAGGTCATATGGAAAATTCGAGTTAATTGAGTTAATGGTTCCTACTTTCAACTATAATCCTTTGATTAAGACCATCAATGCACATAAAGCTCTCAAAGGTGTAATAACATCTCCTGCATTAAGTAAATGATTTGCATGCAAAGTCGAGAATCAGTCGCAATAGGTGCTGTCGCCAGAGGCTCAACGAAGTTATGTGACAATGTTAGGTTATTTACACGTAAAAGCGATAAGCTATACTATTTTTGACAACTTGACCCCATAAAAAGTCGAGATCAGTTCATCTTGGTCAACTGAAACTGACTAATATGGAATAAAACAATGCATGTTCTAGTCATTTTGTCTCATAATACAAAAATGACATTTATTATATCTGTATCATGTCAAAAATATAAAAAAACGTTATTTGAAAAATGACTTCATTAGCTACTTATGCTTGGAGAGCAATCAGTTTACTGAAAAATGAAGATATTACTTTAAAATTTTGGTTTGCGGTATTTTTTACACTTTGTTCTCTTATTTATATGTCGTTTTTTAATAACCTTGAAAAATGTATTTTGGGGTATTTTTTTTTTGGGCGTGCGGGCGTCAAAAAACAAAGTTTGGGAAAATCCGAGATTGCCATTTGTAGAGAATTAAATTGCCTTCATTGAACCGTTTGGTGTTTGCAATTTGCATTTAAGCTATGTTTTCTACAATGCATCACACATTTATCGTTATTCAACCCAAAATGGCATGACATGACGTCATTAAAACGTCATTATCTCCCAAAGTTCTGATTTACTTTCGATGATTTTTTTAGGAAGAAGTCTAATTTATGCTGGATAAGGTACTACAAATTTTGACGTCGTTATCTGTTATAGTTTTCAAGTTATTGCGGAAATCCGGTAGGGGTAATATTTACCCCTCCCCGTACACCGCGCGGGTAATATTTACCCCTCCCCCTACACCGCGCGGGTAATATTTACCCCTCCCCCTACACCGCGCGGGTTTTAATGGCCGTCTTCAGTGCAGCATGCTTGTGTTAGTGTTGGGTTTCTGGTACTATTGTATTGCAGCCTTCCACAGATGCCATACGCCGACACCGCCGCGTCCGACCTCGTCCGGCGTCTCTGCCAGACTGCCCGGCGCTGGCTCGCACACCAATTGCACCGTCCCACACGCACAGTTCAAGGGCGCCGGCCGGCGACTAGCGTCCCCTAACATTAGTCGCGTATCTCCAAACCAACGACATGAACACTACATAGTACATATTGAGTGGACGACGGAGTAAAAGGATGGAAAAAATCGTTCGCATGAGCGTGATACTTCCCCTCAGCCACGCAGTCTGTCGTCGACTGCCCCATCCGCTGATCGCTCCCTAGATCCCAGTCTCCCGAATCTCTCCTGTTTGTCTAACGTGTTTTGACCGAGGGTACGCCGGCCGACCCCCGCCATCCCCGCGAGCGCCTCCGTTCTGGCGCTCCTAAACGCTGATAAGGTGCCTTATCACTGATTCCGTTCACCTTTTCAGCCAAATAAACAGCCAAAGCGTTTTGGCTGTTTATTTGTAATCACTTTGTTGTTTTTTGTAGTCGCACTTTGTAATCACTTTGGCTGTTTAACCCGGCATTGACTGGGGGCGTTTAACGCCCCCTGCCGTTTTTTCGTCATAACTAAAAAATATTATCGCTATCGACGTGAAACTTCGGGTACCATATGCTACATCAATTTCACGTCTTCTGTGAGAAAATAAAGAATTTTCGCTTATAAATTTTTTAGATATAGCGAATTCAGTGACGTCACTACACGCGGTTTTTGCACATAAATAAGCTTAACTTCAACAGACCGTACAAAGGCAACACAATAAGCAAAATGAAATAAAAAACTGATAAAGATCTCACATAACAAGGGCTACAAAATGGCAGTCTCGGTTTTGTATTTTTTTTGTTTTTGACCCCAAAAATTTCAAATAACAGTATTTTTGGGAAAAATGACTATAAAATCACAATTTTGAAAGATTTTGAAAAACCCGGAAGATATACGAGAGAACTATATGCAACCAACTTACATACCAAATTTCAAAGTGATATCTTTATTTTTAACTGAGTGATCGCATTTACAGTGCTGGTAACTCGTGACGTCATATTTTGAAGTTGCATTTTTTGGCTTTTGTAGACAATATACATAAAAATTAAGGACAGCATTGTATTTCTGAGGCAAAACTGGTCTAGAAACATACCTTTTTGGTTTATATTTATCAATTAAAAAAAAAATCATTTTCTGACCTTACATTGACCTTAACTTGACCTTTACTTCATATACATTAAGTTTGGTGATCAATTGAGTATCACTAGCGCTTTCCACGCGTAAAATGAACCATAAAACATGCGTTGCATAACTTTCGTAGACATTTTGCGCCTAGTGACCTTTTGTGACCTGACCTTGACCTTTTATCTTTCTCAATAATTTCATTTTCGATCATACGGGATGTGTATCATATGTTTAAGAGCACTTGGGTGATATGGTTAACAATCGAAGGCTGGATGCGGAAAGTATGCTTCAACACGAACAAACTTTATTTTACCTTTGACCTGCCCGTGACCTGACACGTGACCTAAAATTGAAACTGTTCGAAGATGCTCTGAGATTTGTCTCAACCGAGTGCTTTCGAATTGCCGCATTGTGCGTCTCGCTGCGGATCATGGTTCGGAAGATAACCTGGGGGGGGGCGTTTAACGCCCCCGTCCAGTCAATGCGTGGCAGATGTAGACCCAGTCAATGCCGGGTTAAATGGCTAAAATCTGTCTTCTGGCTTCAACGAAATCTCCCCGAGGGGGGTGCTACCAGGCGTGCAACCAGGATTTTAGTAAGGGGGCACGACCTCGACCTGGTGGGGTCCCCGTCGGGACCCCACCATTGCGGACCCAATAAAGACCCCTGCACATATCAGGGGCGGATCCAGAGGCATGTCCCCAGTTTCCGAAACCATAATTTGCTCCCCCCCCCCAAAGAAAAATACAAAAAAACACATTTATGACGTATGTACGGCCCCCCGCAGTTGCTATGGTACACACTAAAATCCAGCTTCTTTCTCCGCTAGGTATGTTTGACAGCGAATTAAGAAACAACCGTATATATGCATTCAAACCGCATTACTGAGAGCTTCAAATTGACCAATTAACGCATTGCCTCACCCTGTGTATTTTCCGTTTTTAGCGTTTTGCGGTGAAAGCAATTGGTTTCTGCTTAAAAACAGCCCATGGCAGGGGTGGCGCCACCGGGGGGGGGGGCAGCGGGGGCAGCTGCCCCCTGGCGTCAGCCAGGGAGGCAAACATATATTTTTGCCCCCCAGAATTTCACGGAGGCCTCACTCCCAAAAAGGTGCCACCTGCTACAACTGGTCAAAATAAAGGAAATTATGTGGCTCTGGTCAAATTTCTTGAATGAGGAAAGCCTGCATGACGACACTGTAGGCCCCAATACTAGACAGGAGGCCCCCAGTTCCAGACAGGGGGCCCATACTAGGCAGGAGACCCCAGTACCAGACAGGAGGCCCCCATACTAGGCAGGAGGCCCCCATTCTGGACAGGAGGCCCCCAGTACCAGACAGGAGGCTCCCATACTAGACCCACAGTACTAGACAAGAGGCCCCCCAGTACTAAACAGGAGGCCCCTATACTAGACAGGAGGCCCCTAGTACTAGTCAGGAGGCCCCCAGTACTAGTCGGGAGGCCCCCATACTGGACAGAAAGACCCCAGTACCAGACAGGACGCCCCCAGTACTAGACAGGACACCCCCATACTAGACAGGAGGCCCCCGTACTAGACAGGAGGTTCCCATACTAGACAGGAGACACCCCAGTACTAGACAGGAGGTTCCCATACTAGACAGTAGACACCCCAGTACTAGACAGGAGGCCCCTGGTACTAGACAGGAGGCCACCATACTAGACAGGAGGTCCCCGGTATTAGACAGGAGGCCTCCATTACTAGATAGGAGACCCCCAGTACTAAACAGGAGGCCCCGGTACTAAACAGGAGGTCCCATGTACTAGACAGGAGGTCCACATACTAGACAGGAGTCCCCCCAGTAATAGACAGGGGCCCCCGGCATTACACAGGAGGCCCCCAGTACAAGATAGGAGGCCCCACCCCCGGTAGGTACTAGACAGGAGGCCCCGGTGTTAGACATGAGGCCCTTGGTACAAGACAGGAGGCTCCCGTTGCTAGACAGGATGTCCCTGGTACTAGTCAGGAGGTCCGGTACTAAATAGGAGGCATCGTCTCCGGTACTAGACACGAGGCCCCTTCCCCGGTACTAGATATAAGGCCCCTGGTATTAAACAGGAAGACCCCGGTACTAGACAGGAGGCCCCCTGTACTAAAATGGGGCCCCTAAAAACTTTCCCTAAGGTTGTAAAACATTCGGTTTGGCCCACTTCAGTTTGAGGAGGCCTACATTTTCACCTTTTTATACCTATATATTTGTATTTCTTGAATACTTGCGTATTTTGACCTTAAGCCCTATAAGTAAAGAATGTATATTGTAGAACTGACCTTGAGAAGACGTAGAGCAGAAGGTACGCTGTACGCTGGTACGCTCAGCATTGGACCCGCCCCCCTGTCCCGGCGGGGGTCGCAAATGTGCGACTTGCACGAACGGACTGGGTGGCAAGATGTCCATCATAAGAATGTGGTTTATGAATGCCTGTGAGGCTCTGGTGAGGAGAAGACGCGGAACACTTACATCGGAAAAACAAGAAGAAGTGTTCGTCTCAGATTTATCGAGCATCTTCCGAGACGCGCGGCACAGAGCTCCGCACTCTCTCGGCGACTCCATGACAGCCTGTCACCCAGACCAACAGACGAGGAAAAACGCAAGCGTAATAAGCATTCTGAACGGTGTGCGAAGACGGCGCCAAACAGGAAAATTGGCAGAGTCGATGTTCATTCGCGACCGCAGACACCGCTCAACACGCAGCGACATCGTGGCGTCAATCATTTAAAACGAACCGCGGCAGCCGGCCGACAACCAGAGACAGTGGCGCTGCATCCAAGAGAGTCATTGGAGCCACCTGGTGTCGACCCACAGAAACTGCAGTCGGTTTCCGACGGTGCTTTGTGGTGGTTCTCCCTCTCCCTCCTTCCCATACCCCACCCCACCCCCCTACACCTGAAGATGGCCTAAGGCCGAAAATTCGTGACACCTCTACCTTACATCGCCTTCTGCTCTACGTCTTCTCAAGGTCAGGTCTACAATATACATTCTTTACTTATAGGGCTTAAGGTCAAAATACGCAAGTATTCAAGAAATAAGTTAAAACATGCCCTACATCCAAGAGGCCTTCTGGCAACTGAAAACTATATATTTGTAATAATATATCTGACCTAGGTCCTAGCCCCGACTATAAACAAAGGGGAAATAGCCCCATCTCCTCAATATATGTGCCTCTGGTCTGACCTAGCCTGCATGAGGCCCCTGTCTGACAACAAAAATCCAAATTTTCGCGCCGCTTCGCGGCGCAACTGCAATACAAATTAAATGGTATGCGGGTAAAAACTACATTACGAATTTGCACCTGTTTGCGATGCATTTATTTGTTTTGCTTAGAGGTTGTTACTTTAAATAAATATATAATTGGGCAATACAAGTTAGCTTTATTACTTTTTACCGCACTTTTAAGTGCAAAACAGCACTTTTAGAGGTCCGCAGACCGGCACCATTTTCAAAGCGACGCATAGATGAGAATGCATATCCAGGGCGTAAGATTAAAGAAAAATCGCGCCGCTCCGCGGCGCAATTCCTTTCCCGCAATTCCAAGAGTTTCCGGACTTTACCCCCTCCCCAAAAAAAGTATTCGAAGTTTGTATAGCTGATTTCAAACTGATGCCACTGGTTTCAACGTTGAAAGGGCAGACCTTCAGATTATTAACTCGAGCTTCTAAAAGTTAGTATGGCTCATGCCATGCCTGCCATACTGCATTTCCATCCTTGTTAACATGCTTTCACGCCGTTTTTGTATGAACCCTGTCAACGCTTAGAATGGAGGCCATTCAAATTTAGGAAGGGGTCCTTTCAATAGCGCCTTCCCCAGAACAAAATCTGGCTACGCGCCTGACTTTATGAATTCTTTCGTTCTTTCTGGTGACATAAAATTTTTCAAAATGGTAGCTCTGTAGTATGTAATATAACATGAAAAAACGACTTTAACACGCGCTCTTGAGGGCCTCTGATAATTACACGCCTTGAAGGGGGGATAAAATACAACTAACATCGGTATCGCTATAGTAGCTCCAACTTGATGGAGGGCCCATGGGCGTAGGAACCTATACTTTTGGGGTTGTAGCTACAACCCCAACTTCAAAAAGT
>VOPJ01000808.1:0-24217 GCA_014673585.1 Semibalanus balanoides
CCGTGTCCGGACACCAGCCCTCCCGGACACCAGCTTTGTCCGTCAGTCGACAAGGCCACCCGCACCGTCCCCCTCCCCTCGCCCACGGCATGAAGGGCCGCCGCCTCCGGAATATCAGACAACTTGGGAGGGACTGACCAGGATGGGCTTAAGAAATCCGCTAACAGCGACAATTTCTTAGATACAGCCGCCGCACCAACACACAAAGGCTGGACAGACAATACGCTTGTGGCGCTATTCTGGCCCCTAAAATGAGCTGAGGTTGTAAGAATTAGTGGGAATTTAAAGAAGAATCATTGCCATGAAAAAGCTGCACTGGTTTTCACATTAAATCACTTTGAAATTGCCCTTTCGATGTCCCCCCCCCCTCTCCCCTTCCAAGACCCGTCCGCACCCCGCGATCGTCGGTCAGTGCCGGCCGACTGACAGACACGTGCCGGTTCCGCGGGGCGCGGGAGGGGCGGTCCGACCTCTCAAAGTCTCCCCAACGCTAACTCATGGATGGCACAAGGCAAATAAGACGAGTGCGTTCTGCAATAATACTAAGGGCCTTACAACACTAATAATGATATCTAGCGTCTTTGAAACGTACTTCAAAGTCACCTGATCAACGAGGGTAAACTATTATTTCACCGCAACTCATTTTCGCCCTGTCTACAATTCTGCTATCTCAGTCCACAACACCATGCTAAACGTGAGCTATTCCCTTTAAGCTGGTCACTCACTTGAAGAAGGCGTCGTGCAGCTTCTGGTAGTCGATGTCGATCTTGCCCATCTTGGGTCGCACCTTCTCCCGCATCTTGGCCTTCATGTTCTTGGCCTCCTCCTTCTCGGCCAGCGCCTGGCGCATCTCCATAATGCCGGTCTTCTTGATGAATTCGGGCAGGTCGAACGGCGGTTTCTCGATACCACGCTTGCCCTGCAGGTACTGTGATGAGCACATACAGCGCTGGTCACAGACGAGTTCAGGAACAAGAAGCTGGCAGACAGGCAGCGCAGTGGCAAATCGCATAGTAGTCACTGGGTTAAATTGCATGGTTTTGATTATCCGGGGGTGGATACATATGATTACAAATTGTGCTCCTGTGTCACCAAGACGAGCAGGTATTCAATGAGACGCTTGAATACAAGTAAAAAGAAGCAGCAACCACATTCAGGAAGCAAGTATCAGCCAGGCGACATGGACAGTGCACGACAATCATCATCCGAAATATTATACATACTTCGCCACAAACAGCTTACTACCAAAACGCGCTTGCAGAAAACTACTCGAAGAAGAGCACTAACTCTTAATTTGCGACATGATTTCAGACAGTCATTCCGCTAAACCAGTCAGAACTGACACCACGTCCAAACGCACGTCACAATCAGCCACCAGAGAGGCACCCCGCCTGGCGGCCCAGTGGGGCGCCCCGCCTGGCGGCCCAGTGGGGCGCCCCACCTGGCGGCCCAGTGAGGCGCCCCACCTGGCGACACACCTACCTTGCGTTTAAAGCACCAGTGTCGCGGCACCGACACCGTGTTGCGCGTGCTCTTGAGCGCCACCAGCAGCAGCGGGTCCTTCGAGGTGACGTCATGCATCTCGACCACGTCCGGCCGAGCCACCTGCTGCTTCAGCTGGGCGATCGACATGCGCGTCAGCTTCTTCAGCTTCCGCTTGGAGACCTTGGGCTGGTCGGGGTCGTCGCCTTCATCGTCGCTGTCGTCGTCTCCGTCGAGAAGTTTGGGCACCTGGCGGAACGGTAGCGATATGGTAAGGGAGCGTGAAAAGGGGCAGGGTGAAAAGGGGGAGGGTGAAAAGGGGCGAGGGTGAAAAGGGCAGGGTGAAAAGGGGCAGGGTGAAAAGGGGCAGCGTAAAAAGGGGTAGAGTGAAAAGGGGCAGGGTGAAAAGGGGCAGAGTGAGGTAGAGCAGGATGGGATTCGACACCCACTGCGGACGGTTGATACTCCAGAAACAGCCAAGGAGAACAGTTAAAAAGATCGATGGCGAGATCGACAACAAAACGGTCGACCCGCCATTTGCTGGCAACGCGATGCGGCAACATAAAGCGCTTTCAGATGGCACGTTTTTCCGTTAACGTAAACCATAAACGTCCTTAAATTACGATTAACCAATCAGCGCCGGCATCGCCTTGACGTGACACTGCTACCATGGCATCACGATGTCAGTTAACACACCCCGTTCCAGACAGCACTATATGCCGTGGCTCTCGGCTGTCTGACCTTTTTGAGGTCCTGCGGCTGCAGCGGCGCCTGCTCAGTGGCAGCCGCCGGCTGGCCGGCCGCGTCAGCCTGGTCCGTCGCCGTCTCCGGACCGCTGATCCTGAACGTCTCGAAGATGTGCGCAAACTGGCGGTACAGCGGGTCGGACGGGTCCATCTCCGGCGCGTCCCCCACGTACCTGGCGCACAGAGCGGCATTACACGTCACATGGTACCGTAGAGCGTCGCATAGCGCGGCAAATCGGAGCACAGTGTTACGTGGTGTGTGACATGATGTCGCATGAGGTCACATGATGTCGCATGAGGTCACATGATGTCGCATGAGGTCACATGATGTCGCATGAGGTCACATAATGTCGCATGAGGTCACATGATGTCGCATGAGGTCACATGATGTCGCATGAGGTCACATGATGTCGCATGAGGTCGCATGATGTCGCATGATGTCGCATGAGGTGACATGATGTCGCGTGAGGTCACATGATGTCGCATGAGGTCACATGATGCGACATTACTCGCCACCAAACGGAGTCGGAGTACGGGGTCCGAGGACTCCCATCGATTGTCGATAGCAAAAACCAAGCATATGGAGACTGTTTGGCGATTTATGACCTGATTGCATCCTCTGTTGTTTTCAGTTTCAGTCAATTTTATGTCAAAAGGGAACACAAAACAATATAAATGCGGGAAGGTGAAAAGATATATCCCCATGCTACACAAAAACATTGCGATTTGACTCTGAGGCAGTGTTTCATACGAATGGTCGAGAGTTTCGTGTTTAATGACGATACGACCCCTAGCTTTATGCCACAAGCCGCCCAAAAAGAACCAACGATAACCCGGGGAGTCGACTCACTCTATCTCAACATCGTCCACCTTCTCTGCGTCGGGTTTCTGCGCCGTCCCGTTCTGCTGCGGCTGCGTCGCGCGAGGCCGCTTCTTCTTCTTTTTCTTCTTCTTCCGCAGCTCCTTCCGCTTCTTCTGCTTCTCCTCCCGCTGCTCCTTGGCCTGGACGGGGTCTTCGCGGATCATGGGTGGCGGTGGAGCCTTGGGCATGGCGGCCAAACCCTCGGCCTCTGCAGAGAGAGGCGCCAGAAGATAGTGAGAGAGGAGCCATCAGATCCAACCACTGAGCAACGGCGGGCTCTTGCCCGGCGCTACGGAAACGAGATACGCGGGAATGAAGCACACGAAGAGTTCCTCGATGAACCAAGGAAAGGTGCGCAAGCGTGCTAAATAGCTGTATTTACCATGCACAACAAACTGAAAGCATAGCACATGTTTCACTTTGTTGTAAAACTACTCCTCGCTTGCTATGTTATGCTAAGCCAGGGGAAAATCGCACAATTTACATCTTATGTAAGTCATCTCAGCATCCAGTCGACCCGGAGCAGCGAACACCGCCCTGCCGGCAGTACCCGCCCCCTGTCCAGTACCCGCCCCCTGTCCAGTACCCGCCCCCTGTCCAGTACCCACCCCTGTCCAGTACCCTCCCCCTGTCCAGTAGGCAGTACCCGCCCCTTTCCAGTACCCTCCACTGTACAGTACCCTGCCGGCAGTACCCACCCCCTTTTCCAGTACCCCGTGGGCCGTACTCACTCCCTCGTTACCGGACGGACAGCCACTCACCGATACGCTCCATCTCGCTGAGCTCGACCCCGACCTCCTTGGCCCGCTCCAGCTTGTAGTTAAGGGCCCGCTCGAGCACGCTGGGCAGCTGCACTGGTGGCTTTGTGTCGCCGGGAGGATCGGATGACAGCTGCGGCGACAGGAGAGCAACGCCGTCATCAACAGCTACATCACGTCAGATACAACCGCACACAGAGACACGTCAACAGCTACATCACGTCAGATACAACCGCACACAGAGACACGTGAAGTCACACACAATTACACACTTACAGTCGCTGTTGAGTTAAATAGCAGTCCTAGCCGACAGCTAGAATGGCGACGGGCGACGATGACGTGAAGCCAGCGGTAGAACAGGCGCCGTCAATGAATCGCAGCAGCGAAGAGGGATCCTGGCCCAGAGCTGATTCCTTGGTGAGCACACACACAGGCATGTTCTGGCGGACTATCGGCGTTAGCATTCACAACTTCACTGCTCCCCAGCCGTACAACACTAGAGCAGATTAATCTCGACATTCCCGCACAGCAATAACGGGCGGAACGGGGAGAGAATAGCTCACCGAGCTGATGTTGGGCGGGGGCGGCACCGCGGTGAGGCTGGGCGGGGGCGGCACCGACGGTAGCCCTGATGACGTCATTGGCGGCGGTTCTGTCCGCAGCGGCGGCGGCGGCGCCAGCGATGGGTCCGACATGGCTGCGGACAGGTGACAGGGGTGACAGGGGGAGCACTTTGATGATCTACATTTGTATCATGTGATTAACCAATGAGCATGTTTACGATTCACATTCACTCATGTAAGCACAGATAATGTATCAGAGTGGCAAAGCTTTAGCTATGAAAGTGCAATGGTATAGTGAGAAGTGCCCTTTGCCCTTTGGTTATGTTTATTTCATGTTAAGGAATGTTCAACTGAGGGGAAACATGATCAATACAAACTTAACAGCAAACATTTGACTGTAGATCTTAGGTATTCACTGAGCCGGTTGGAGATTAATTTTCATGATGCAGGACTGATTGACATGCAGTCACATGTGCTGCTTGGGATGCTTTCCAATTAAATACCAATTTCACTTTTCACTTAAAATGTGTTATTTTCATCATAATTGTACAATATACAAAGTAAAAAAGGCTGCTACTCTTAATTACCATAAAATAAGATATGTCAGGGTAAACACTAAACAGTCATAAAGATCATGACAGACATGCCAAAACACCAGACTCCATGCTATTGGAAATATAGATGATATTTGTTGTTGATTTGGGCTTTAGGGCGCCGTAACTACTGAGGTTATGTGGCGCCCATAAATAAATATAGATGATACTGACACACTTAAGAATACCAATAGCATGGCATTTAGTGTGCTTTTGTCTGTCTTATGGTCTTTTACCCTGTCTGTCTGTGTTCTTAACATGAGGATTGTGAGGACGGCCCATTGACCAATGCATGCCAGGGGATTGGGAAGCTTTGGGGGATGGCATGAGCATGACATGCTTTAGGGCATTGAACTGTACACTGTGACTGTACAGCATCACAAGATATGCAGTAGGATAAACTGTCATAACCTTGGACACATCTTAACCTCAGACTTTCAATCCTTATCAGAATGCAAACAATACAGAGGCACTAAGGCAATGTGCACCAGAATTTCCTGCACTCTGAAGTCTGATAGAATGAAAAGTTTTAAGATTGGACTTTTACTCTAACTAGGATAAAACTCAATCTTTGGACATGTTTCAATCTCATACTTTTCATGCTATTAGAATGCAGACGATACTGACACATTGTTTACATTCTGATAGCAGAATAAGTCTAAGGATAGGACGTGCCCAGGGTTATTGCAGTTGACCCTACACAAAACATTATGGCAATACAAATACGTCATTGTGACATCAGTAGTAGCTCATACCAAGGCTCCATACACAGTTCTCGAGAATTGAGGATCCTCACACACACAAAAACAAATACCCTATTATAATTAATTCACAATTGATAGTTATAGGGCATCAACATCACCAACAGGATGATGATAATTAGGGCTTCAGGGCACCTCAACTTGAACTACTTCAACCTGAACTTGGTTTTATGTAGCACCAAGTTCAAATTGAGATGAGGTAAAGTAGTTTTTGGCATATTGATATGACATCATGGTATTGGCTTACATTTAATCCTGACTTGCTTTAGAGCCTTCCCTATGATGAAGGGCCTACAAATATAAATTTGCTATATTTTCAATCCTATTGTAATTTAGGAATAATAAGTACCACCAACCAAATTTTATTTTTGACACTGAAATTGAAGCAGCTTACCTGTGTTATATAATGCTTTCTTATTCAGCTTCTTTCACCTACAGTCAAGTAAGTCTAGCTCAAAAATATTTTAGAAAACACAGCCCACGCATATCTAAGCTATCCAAGCCGCACGCAAGAGTAAAGGCCAATGTTTTTGAGACGGCAAAGAACGCGAAAGTTTACTATGAACACTCAGCATGAATAACAGTAAAAACTTCGGGACGATGCCCAGGGAATTGCACTAGGGCTAATTTTTAAGGACATTCTGTGGTAAAATATCATAACGTTTTTTCAGGCATTTATGACGCACTTGTTTCAGTTCAAGGGACTTAGAACTAGCAAAAGAATGCTCCAAATCACTAACATGAAATATGTATAAATATGTTGATATTCGGTTTATAGGCTCATATTTGTGCAATAATTGATGTTGAAAAAATTAATATGTATCTCAGTCTAACTATTAAATCTCTTTTTTTTCTTCCTAGCCCTAAATAGTAGTTTTGTGACGGTTTGGATATATCTGCTGCTAGATCATGACAATTTTAATCATCAGCATGAATATTTGTCGTGCCCAATCTGATGTTTAATGTGTTATAGCAGGGTATATTGCAGTGGTTGCTGGGTAGATAATTAACTAATTAGGTAGGGTAAATGTCAAATCTTCCAACACATCCTAACCTCAGACAGACTTTTCATGCTATCAGGATGCAGATGTTACCAACACAGTATGTTGATGTTTACAGCAGGAAATAGTTCACCCTGGATTGTTTTTTTCAAACACAATTTGATTATATTTTCAAATACAACTTCTTTTCATAATGTCAATAGCCATGCATCACGCAGATTCAGGATAGAAGGACGTAAATTATTAATTTCATCAAAACTATATGTGTACTCTCCGCAACGTCAAACATGGCTCAGCCAATCAGATTCAAATGTATAGTCATGTAAGATTACTGTATAGCCTCTGCCCAGGTGTGTGAGGCCCACGATAGCCTCTGCCCAGGTGTGTGAGGCCCACAATCCTTTGACAAAAAGTCAAATATATTTGGCTGGAGAGCCCTTTCAGCCCAGAAGACTTGCAGTTAGTGTTTTTTCAACACGGGCTACAAAACTGCTATCTCAGTTCAAAACCCATGTTGAATGTGAACTATTTCCTTGAACTGTGTTAGTATTGTTAACATTTTTTCTTAACATTGTTTGCATGAAAGGTCTAAGGTTAGGATGTGGCCATGGTCATGACAGTTTACCTTACCTTTATAAGCCTTGTTCAGCTTTGTAGTAAAAAGAAAATGTAATATTCTTATTGTTATCAGTGTGAATAGTCCGTACCAGTGTTCATTACATTTTTGCATGACATGCATCCTGCCACTCTATTTCATGAGAAGGAATGATAAATGGCTGTTATTAATCATGTTGCATTTTGAGTTTTGTCTTACCATAATGGTAAGAATAAGTATATCATATCATATTTCAGGGTTCCTGCTTCCAGTATGATGTTGAAGTGCATACTGACTACTCTGAAGATCTCACATTCAAGTGGGGCATGCCACAGGCTGTCCTTTGCCCTGCAGCAACAGAAATTCAACAGGAGGTGGATCCACAATAGTAGAAACTGGGTGAGAGAAAAAAAAACTGCAAGGCTCAAAGTGTATTGATTGTGTCCAGGAACATAATCTAAAAATTTAGATTGGGGTCATCCCTCATCTTACTGGTGCCCCACTCCCATATAGCTAATGTTAAAATCCTGCTAATCTGGGGTCCCAAGGCAGGGGCCCAAGGCAGCCCCCCCCCCCCAGTGGTGCTTCCCCAGACTGTGGCTTAGTTTGTATGCAAACAATTTTACATTGGAGATAAGAGACATTTGATGTGCAACATGTAGTATATGATGTGCTAATCATTCCCTACTTGTCTTATCAGGTTATCTTTGTCAATAAGCTGCACATTGCAGAGAGAGAATTTGATGATTGGATACCTCTTCCCGACTGACACAATACCCATTCTTCTCCAGCACCCGGTACCTCCCTCCATACACCAGCAGTGTCGACACCTCTCCCTCTGCCCTGACGACCCGCGGCTGGCGGCCTACGCCAGCCGGGCGCGGGCCGAGCTGCACCATCTGGAGGCAGAGCTGGTGGCTGGCCGCGGTGGGAGCGCGGCCGGTCGCCGTCAGAGCCAGTTGGCTGACATGGTCCACCTGCTGGATCACCTGGACCGGCTGGCAGAGGAGCACCGTCAGCTGGACGAGCTGCGCGCCGACCCCGAGCTGCGCGAGCTGGCCGAGGCGGACGTGGCGCGGCTGGCGACAGACTCGGAGGAGGTACTCGCAGAGCTGGAGAGTCGCCTAGCCGGCGCTGCGCCTGCCGACGCCTGCTCTGCGCTGCTCGAGATAACCGCCGGCGTGGGCGGACAGGAGGCCATGCTGTTCGCCTCCGAGCTGCTCGAGATGTACCTCTCGTGGGCGGAGCGGCACGGCTGGCGTGCCGAGGTCGCCCAAAACGAGACCACCGGGATGGGCGGCGTGCGGTACGCCGCCGCCACGGTCCACGGTGACGGCGTCTACTCCCGGCTCAAGTTCGAGGGCGGCGTGCACAGGGTGCAGCGGGTGCCACGCACCGAGAGCAAAGGACGGTTACACACCAGCACGGTGGGGGTGGCCATCCTGCCTCTCCCCGAGGCCGTGGACGTGCACCTGCCCGCCTCCGATCTCAAGATCGAGACGAAGAAGGCGAGCGGCGCCGGCGGACAGCATGTGAACACGACCGACAGCGCGGTGCGCATAGTTCACCTGCCCACTGGACTCGCTGTAGAGTGTCAGCAGATGCGGAGTCAGCACAAGAACAAGGAGAGGGCGCTGGAGGTGCTCAGGGCCAAGTTGTATCAGCGGCAGCTGGAGAAGGCGGAGACGAAGCGGGCCGCCGCCAGGAAACAGCAGGTGAGCATGGACGTAACGGGTCATAGCTGGTCCTACCGGCGGACAGAGGGTTGTTGGACCCGTAGCTGATCATTCAGACGACCTACTGCCTGGCGCACTTTGCGAAAGTAAAGTCACGGCGTAGTGATACACTGCCGATAAACTAGGTGACATCGTAATGTCGGTTGAATGACACCGTTTGCAATGAAGTACTCCAGTGTTTACGGTTTACGGGGTAGTCAGTTTACAATGAGACCAGCAGATCAGTATCGACTAGTTGTGTGATTCATTTGAAAGCGGCTCTGCCTTGTGCAATGTGCACATTTTAATCGAACACCCATGCCGGCTGGTGTTTCTTGCCATTGTAGCATGGTTTCATTTGTTTTACCTTGGTGGTATAACGGGTGGCAGCTTTGTATTAACATCGTGTCCCGTTAGGTGGCAGCACCTGTACGGACGGCGGTCTGACGCCGTCTCCCGTCCCCTACTGCCCTCTACTGCTGCGATCGGACGTTAGCTGCACCGCTAACCCGTCCCTCTGACACCGCTAACCCGTCCCTCTGACACCGCTAACCTGTCCCTCTGACACCGCTAATCCGTCCCTCTGAACACCGCTAACCCGTTCCCTCTGACACCGCTAACCCGTCCCTCTGACACCGCTAACCCGTCCCTCTGATACCGCTAACCCGTCCCTCTGACACTGCTAACCCGTCCCTCTGACACCGCTAACCTGTTCCCCCTGACACCACTAACCGTCCCTCTGACCACTGCTAACCCGTCCTCTGACACCGCCTAACCCCGTCCCTCGACACCGCTAACGCGTCCCTCTGATCACCGCTAACCCGTCCTACTGACACCGGCTAAACCGTCCTCTGACACACTAACCTGTCCACCCTGTACACCGCTAACCCGTCCTCTGACAAACCTCTAACGCTAATCCTTCTGACACCGCCCTAACCCGTCCCTCTGACACCGCTAACCACCGTCCCCCTCTGACACCCGCTAACACCGTCCCTCTGACACCGCTAACCCGTCCACTGACACCGGCTAACCCGTCCTCTGACACCACGCTACCGTCCCCATACCGGTTCTACGCCCGTCCCTCTGACACTGCTAACCGTCCCTCACGCCTAACACGTCCCTCTGACACCGCTAACGTCCCTCTGACACGCTAATCCGGTCCCGACACCGCTAACCCGTCCTCTGACACCGCTAACCCGTCCTCTGAACAACGCTAAACCCGTCCTCTGCACACCGCTAACCCGTCCCTCCTGACACCCGCTACACCCGTCCCTCTGACACGCACTAACCCTTCCCGGACACCTACTAACCCGTTCCTTCTCGATTCGACAAGCGCTTAACCCGTCCCTCTGACACGCAACCCATCCCTCTGACACCGCTTAACCCGTCCCTCTCGACACCCGGCTAACCCGCTCCTTCTGACACCGCTAACCACCGTCCCTCTGCACACCCGCTAACCTCCGTCCCTCTACACCGCTAACCGTCCTCTGACCACCGCTATACCCGTCCTCTGACACCACTGACCCGTCCTTTCCCTGACACCCGCTAACCCGTCCTCTAACACTCCGCTACCCGTTTTTTGACACGCTAACTTCCGTTCCCTCTGACACACCCACGCTACTCCCTCTGATACACCGCTAACTCCGTCCCTCTGACACTCGCTAACCGTCCCTTGACACCTCTCAACCTGTCCCTTCTTGACAACCACCTTAACCCGTCCCTCTGCAACCGCTAACGACCGTTCCTTTGACACCGCTAACCCGCCTTTGACACGCAACACCCCGTCCCTCCTGACACCGCTAACATCCCCGTCCTCTGACACGCAACCCGTCCCTCTGACACCGCCAACCCGTCCCTCTGACACTGCTAACCCGTCCCTCTGACACCACTAACCGTCCCTCTGACACCGCTAACCCTTCCCTCTGACACCGCTAACCCGTCCCTCTGACACCGCTAACCCGTCCCTCTGACACCGGCTAACCGTCCCTCTGACACCGCAACGCCGTCCCTCTGACACCGCTAACCCTCCCTCTGCACCGCCTAACGCAAAGCCGTGCTCTACATAAAACCGCTAAACCCGTCCCTCTGACAAGACCGCGAACCCGTCCTCTGACCATACCGCTAACCGTCCCTCTGACACCGCTAACCCGTCCCTCTGACACCGCTAACCCGTCCTCTGACACCACTAACCCGTCCTTCTGACACCACTAACCACCGTCTTCTGACACCCAACAAACCCGTCCCTCTAACAACCACTGCTAACGCCGTCCTTTGACACCGCTAACCGTCCCTCTGACAACCGCTAACCCGTCCCTCTGACAACCACTACCCGTCCCCCTGACACCGCTAAACCTGTCCCTCTGACACCCGGCTAACCCGTCCCTCTGACATCCCTAACCCGCCTCTGACCCGCTAACCCGTCCCTCTGAACACCACTAACCCGTCCCTTCTGAACAAAACCGCTAACAACTGTCCCTCTGACACCGCTAACCCCTCCCTCTGACAAACCGCCTAACCCCGTCCCTCGACACCCGCCTAAACCCCGTCCCCTCTGACACCTGCTAACTCCGTCCCTCTGACAACCGCTAATCCGTCCCTCTGAAATGCTAACCCTCCCTCTGACACCGCTAACCCGTCCCCTCGACACCCAAGCAACCCGTCCCTCTGACACCGCTAACCTGTCCCTCTGACAAGCGCTAACCGTCCCTCTGACACCGCTAACCCGTCCTCTGACACCGCTAACCCGTCCCTCTGAACACCGCTAACCCGTCCCTCTGACACCGCCTAAATCGTCCCTCTGACACTGCTGAACCCGTCCTCTGACACTGCTAACCCGTCCCTCTGACATACCTGCTAACCCGTCCCCGAACCGCTAACCCGTCCCTCTGACAGACCTGCTAAACCCGTCCCTCCTGACCCGCTAAACCCGTCCACTGACAACCCGCATACCCGTCCCTCTGACACCGGCTAATCCGTCCCTCTGACAGCTGCTACCCGTCCTCTGACACCGCTAACCCGTCCCTCTGAACTACTCAGGTGCAGCAGCGGACGCTCAGAGAAGATCCGCACCTACAACTTCCCGCAGGACCGCGTCACGGACCACCGGCTGGGCCTCAGCCTGCACGGTCTGCCGCTGGTGCTGGCTGGA
This sequence comes from Semibalanus balanoides, assembly GCA_014673585.1. NCBI lineage: Eukaryota > Metazoa > Arthropoda > Thecostraca > Balanomorpha > Balanidae > Semibalanus > Semibalanus balanoides. The sequence goes on from VOPJ01000808.1 coordinate 12,225, forward strand.
GAGCGGCTAGACGAGATCCACGACCGGCTGGCTGACGATGAGCAGCGGCAGCGGCTGCTGGAGGAGCTGGAGCAGCCGGCCGACACCAGCTGAGGTCGGCTGAGGTCGGCTGATGTCGGATTAGGTCGACTGATGTCGGCTGACGACAGCTGATGTTAGCTTTTGTCGACTGACGCCGATTGACAGTCAAATGATTGTGGCTGACGACAGCGTATGTCCTGTCGCCCGATGTCAGCTGGTCTGCTGCCGGCAGACTGAGCTAGTCAGACGTGTTGTATCGAATATGCCAGACGAGGCGCCTACCGGCTATCAGTGATGCCCCAGAGTCCCAGACCGTGAGGCTAACCAGCCCGCTTCTCTCTGTCACTGTCTGCCTGCCCTTCTACAGTGCCGCGGCGCTGCAGCTGTTGATCCAGGAGGTGTGTGGCCATACTACTAGCTGTGATATATGGAGAGAATGACGCTCAAAGTAGCCTGTGAACGCGTGCTGTTGTGTGTGCTGCCCGTCTTCTCCCGGTAGTTGACCCCTGTTTGTCCGCGCCGACCGTATACGGGTGCTGGGCCGCGTCCGGGATCAGATGGTCGCCTGTCGCCAGCGGCAGAGGTCTCTATGATGTATCTGTTGACTGCTGACATCGCGATGGACGTCACGTCTGGGCTGACCCGGCACGGCACGTCTCCGCGCGCCTTGTCTCCGTCATCACTGCTGACGCCTGACAGACGTGACGGTATTATCGGAGGCATGTATGCGTGAGCGGTCCAAATGAGGCGCGCACGAGCTGTGGTGTGACCGGAGTAATATAGCAGTGACGCGGACATGGGTCTGTTAACGTCTCGTGCGGAAGACACGGGGGAATGAACTGGACACGGGGTGGCTGGGAGTGTAGCCCTGCCCGCGGTGACTGTGGCCTGGTGGCGACTGATGGGTGCCCTCGGTGACCGCTGCTGTCGGGGCCGTGTCGGTGTCCTGGCGACATCTGGGGACATCTGGAGACATCTGGAGACATCTGGGCGACATCGATGACGCTGCAGACAGGCTCAGTGGCGGTATGTCGTGAATTCGAAGTATCGCTTCCTTCACAAATGAGAAGTGGTACGCCTTCGATGTGACAATCGCTTCAAGTAACGCCTCCGAGCAAACCAGCGACGCCTTTAGCTATAATTTATTCGAGTCGCATTCATACAATTTTAAAGCAGACAGCCCGAACTAGAACGAGCGAGGCCTCCGTCGAGAGAAAGTAAAAAAGACATCGCATGAACATGTCTCGGCGCGTTCCGTCGGGCCCGCACGGCTAATCTCGCGCCTCTGGTAACGGTTTGTCTGTCTGTCTGTGCGCGGGCGGCGGCCGGCCGGCTGCTCTGACAACGGTAACTATTGCCGGCACCAGCGGCCGGGCGGGACAGACGAGAGACGGGGACTGACGGTACGGCTCACCGAGTGGCGCAGAGCCGCCGCCGGGGCTAGGCTACGGGCAGCTGACGCGCGGCGCGGTGGGACGCGGCTAGACGCGCCTACACGACCGCCGAACAACGCGCGCGCGCGCCCCGACACGGTGAACAGAACAGTCGTAACAAGTTGAACACATGAGATTGCATAACGACGTACACCAATATTAATAGAAAAGGCACCCTCCCTCCGGATATCAAGCTCAATGGATAATCAACAACATAATTGCCACCCTTACAATAAATAACAGATCGCTCTCGTCCACTCCTGTTCCGGGACACACAGACACACACACGCACGCACGCACACCACGCTGCCACTGTCTATCCGTCTGAGCGGCATTCGGTTTGTATTGCATCTGCGGCTCTCTGCGAGCTGACGCGCGCGCCGGCGAAACAGATCGTTCACGACTATCACAGAACCGCCACGATACACACGCATGCCACCTCTATTTGTACAAGTGAAGTTTGGGTTGGCGCCGCGGCCGGCAGATGGCTCTGGGCGCGGCAGGACGGCGAACAGAAGGTGAGCGGCAGTGACCTTTGAAGACGCCGGTGTCTCTCGGTGTATGTGTGTGTGCGCGCGTGTTCATTTTGGCTGAGATGTGTCCTTGCCGGACAAGAGCGGAGAGGAGCTATCAAGACCTGCAGGACAGAAGAGAAAATCGTCAATATTTGTCCGGCGCCGCGCAGCCGGTACACACTGGGGTATCGCCTTATCCCCACCCAGCTCCCCACACATGACTGAGCGATTCGGCCGACCAACCCCACACCCGACACACAGTCAGTCAGTTTAATGAACGCTTCATGAGTATGACTTTCAGCAGTCCTCGTCAGCGGCGTGTTAAAATAGAATACAGTCCGGCGGTACTGCACCACAGAGGCCAGAGCCGCGCTTCGTGACTGTGCTATCATCAGCACCGCCGTCAGCCGGTTCGCACACGCTGGCGGATCCAGGGGGGCCAAAGGGGCCATAACGCACCCCCCCCCCCAACCGCCTGAAAACGGCGCATATTTGACACGTTTCCTGACCTAGAAGAAAATCGAAGTAACTTTTGCTCAGGAATGTTAATATTAAATCAGCTATCAATTTATAAGCAAGCGAAATCCGATGAGTTTTCAGAATTGTGTGCGATTTGTTTAGATTTTCCCTTCCCAACCACCGTTCTGGATTCACCAGTGTCCGCACACACACATACCTACTGCTCACAGGCGGATACGAACAGTTAAAACAGTTGTTTTTTTGGGAAAATACCAGAAAGTCTAAACAAAATCCCGAAACTCATCAGATTCCGATTATAGGTAGGTATGTGCAACGTGCATCATGAACCGATTGGAAACAAAATTTATTCAGTAAATGTTGCATAGTTTTTACTTTTAAACAAACCCTATGTTAATTTGCCAGCCGATTTCAGTCATTTCGGAGTCATGGTCCCAATGGCCCGCTGGATCCGCCACCGCCACTGCTGAGTCGCTGACAAAACACGCCGCCAGATGCCGCTACTGACGTCACACTCACCACAGTCGCCGTCCTTCTGGATACGAACGATGTCTTCTTTTCCTACTTTGCGCTTGCGGCTGCCCCGGTTGGGAACGGCCGGCGGATTGGCTAGTTTGGAGTCGCCTGAAGACACAGAACAGAACAGGAGAGTCAGCAGGGCTTCCGGAAACTGGGGTGTCGGCGGGGCACAGAGTACAGACGCCGACTGATAACACATCACGATCGCCCAGGAAGCCTTCAGGAGCAGGACAAAAGTAGGAGCCGGGACAGGACAGTGGAGTTAGGCGGCCTTCTCTGAAACGTCATATCGCTAACAGTCGCCCATATCGCACCTCGGGTAGAGAGAGCCGCAGGCCACCCAGAATGACGGCGACTGATTTACACAAGGCGCAAGCTTCCCTTGCGAATGCTATGCGAGACCGGTTTCAATAGCATTCACAAGTAAGCCAATCGACACAGCCCACGGGACTTCAGCGAAAGGCGACAAGATTGGCGAAAAACACACACAAAAGCCTCGCCTGTCACAATCCGACACTACACCGAAGACCTGGGGCCACTCTCTCACACACACACAGCGCGGAAGGTGTTATTAAGCCGTTTCTAAAAACACCGGCCGCAGCACAGTCGGCAGCGCGCTGGTTTCCCCTGACCGGTGGGAGTTTGGAGGGGACGGTGGGAAGCGTTGGCACCACCCCGGGCGGCCGGACGTGCCTCTCTGTGCTGTGATAAGGTGATATGTGTGGACTGTGGTGTGGTGATGTGGTGATATGTATGGTGTGGTGATGTGGTGATATGTATGGTGTGGTGATGTGGTGATATGTATGGTGTGGTGATGTGGTGATATGTATGGTGTATGATGCGGTGATATGTGTGGTGTATAGTGTCGTCAACTACCAGCACCATCAGCGCCAGGTGCGACGGAAGGTGGCACGCGCCGCTGGTACGGCCGAGGAGCGGGTACGCACCCCACACAGTCACACGCTCGTCTTACAACACGTCACTGGGTGTGAAGCCTCGAACGCCCCATCACAGCTCATCGGCAGATCCTGCGCTCTGTATCTGGGTCAGGCTAGTGGCTGACTGGCGTGCCACTGGGACCGGGGGGCCGGAACACGTGCATCTCCTGGCCGAGTGGACACCAGCCGTTCTGAAGGCACCGCTCTTCAGATACGCCATGAATGGCTCGTACTGATACTGCACCAGCCGTGGCGCCGCGCCGCCGCCGCCGCAGCCCCCACTCGACAGACATGACCCAGTTTCGGCCGAGCCCGCGTCTATCTTGTGCCGCTCATGACACATATCTGCTGCGAGCGACCTAGTAAACTTGCCAGCGCACGTGCCCATTCCCACATCTGTGTGTGTGCTTGTGTATGTGTGCGAGTCAAATGCTATCTGATAAATAATCGCGGATGGTAACAAGGGCTCTGACAGATTCACAAACACTCGACACCGACAGCCACTGGCTGTGTAACACACCCGGGACATGACGTCCCAATGACGTGACGTTCCAAGGACGTGACGTTCCAAGGACGTGACGTCACAAGGACGTGACGTCACAAGGACATGATGCGACGTGACGTCAGAGGACGTGTCGTCACGGAGACGTAACGTAACGCCACGGAACACAGTAACGAGGACGTTGTGACGTGGCAGGGACGCGAAGTGCCGGGACGTGACGTTGAAGCAGGGACGTGACGTTGACGCGCCAACTCACCTAGTCGTACGTCGGCGGGAGGATTTCGCTTCCTATTACGTCGGCGCGGTGAGGCGGGCCCTATAACGGGCGGCGACCCTATACCACTGCGGCTGTCCCTGAAACGCAACACGCCATCAGTCAGTCAACCGATGATGATAATGATGACGTCACTACATCACACACACACACGCACAGTACACCTGTAACCACAGCAGACCAGCGCGTAGATGCGCTACATTCATACGGCACCGAAAATGCGGGGATGGGGGATGCGCTTCAACGCTCTGGTACGTGATGATATGGTTACACCGACCAATACATGACGTCATACCAATACATGGCGTCATAGACAAAGTGTGCTACAACGGCCTGTGCCAGCGAGGTAAGCACCGCCATCTATGTCCATCGAGCTGCCATGACTCGGAACGTATAGCACGACACCCGTGATCAGAGCCTATACACGTGAACAGTAACGTGAGCGAGGCATTCCGACACACCCCCGGCGGACACCGATTACGTCAGTGCAGCGCACACCAATCAGTGGCATCACCATACACGGCGTGACGTGCATGGCCGAACTATCCAGCTCAACCATTCAGGGCTGCACAGCCGCCACGCGAGGCCTTACACACGGTCATCAGTCATCACTCGCCGGCTGGCCTAATGGGGCGTGGAACGTGGGGAGGTGGGGTGCTACCTCACAGTCCACCAAGGTGATGTTCCACACAAGCCTTCGGACCGAAGCTCAGCAGGAGTTTCTCCAGAAGGTCACCTCACCCACAAGCTACGCTACTACCCACACACACACACACATACACACATCAGGAAACACGGACACCGGCACTGGAGGCTGAAGGTCAGTCGACACTAGAAAGGGCACTCGTGGAAACGAAATATGACCACCCACAGAGGATCACTCCGTGTGAGTGCTGCGGATGGCACTCTCAGGGGCACTCTCAGGGGCACTATCAGGGCCGAGCCTCAGGACAGTGCAGTGGAGAGAAGGGTAGTACTCAGAGGATCCAGTGAAGTACAGGGGAGCGCAGTATACTCACGGAGAGTGGCCGGCGCCGGTCCCGACGCTGGGGCTCTCGTCGATGACCAGACTGCGGCCGCTGGCGTCGTCGTCATCGCTCATAGCCGCAGACAGCCTGTCGAAAGATGCACAGTCGTTAGTGTGCAGGTCAGGTGAAACACAAGAGCTGGTCACACACAGATTGCGGACACAGCAAGCACATAGCGATAAGCTGGTCTGGTATCGCATATAGCGCTATACACAGAGACAGGCCGGGCACCATTTCTCGTTTCTATGTGAGTCGCGACCCGGACACGTCACACGTGCCACAGTTATGTCAAACGACTTCGCTGTACATGAAAGGTCACTTTTCGCGTCACATCGCATGACGTCACGTAGAAATCCCGCTGACCCCCGGTGACGACCGTTCGTTCGTTGACCGGCTGACATTAATTTGGGTTATATTATACGCTTTTGTGAGCTGGTTACTGTGGGTTTTGCCTTATCAAACTCTGGGCCTGCTGATGAGCTGTCTGCTGATGTGTTGAAAAGTGGCAGCTCTCGTACCCCGCTGCCCAAGCAGCTGCGCCAGCGTTCCAGAGCAGGACCTGACAGGACGGTGTTCCCGTTTCCTAGAACTCATAGCCAGCACTCCGGCTATCTGTACCGCTGGGTCCGAGCTGTCTCCTGACGAACGCGGCGTCACCACTGGCGTCACCACTGGCGTCACCACTGGCGTCACCACTGGTGTCAGCACTGGCGTCAGCACATCATCCAAACGCGGATCTGGTGTCAGCAGCCGCTGGGCCGCCATCGCTGCGACCTGGCCATCCCCTCCGTCCCAGGTACGTCACTCCAGCCACGATCAAGGCAATCAGTGGCGGTGCGTCTCTGGATAGAGAGCTGCGTCACTCCAGCTCTGCTCGACCCGGCAGATTGGAAGGACCCGAGCCTTCGGATGGACAGAGTCCGCGGCCGTGTGGCAGTCAGCCGTTAGGATGGAGAGCTGTCGGCTGTCTCTCTCCATCGCATCCTGTTCCGTGCCGTTTCATTCAGCCCCCGTGTCGTCCTATGCAGTCCCATCCCATCCGTTCTCAGTCCCGTCTTCCGCCCTGCCCCGTCCCATGTAGCCCTCCGCGTCGACTCATCCCCGACTCGTCCTCCGCTCTGCCACCCGTTTCAGGGCGGGCGGAGGCGGTGCCTGCCTCTCGGGCCGGCACGCCCCGCATTCCACAGCACCAATGGCTGGCCGGCGCCGCCACCACAATGGCGCTGGCCGCTTCCCGCTCCGGTTACATCCAATGGCCGGCCGGTCAGCTGGTCAGCCGCGGCCATCACCAGCCGGTGGCGGCCACTCTGGTGGGTGACACACCCGTCAGCTCTGTCCTCGATAGTCCGGTGACCGCGCTGCCCGGGGCCGCCGTCCGCCGCAGCTGACGGCCCGCTGACGGCCTGCTGACGGCAGTCGAGCAGCAGCTCGTCGGCGGCGGCAGCGGTGGCAGGCTGCGGCGGCGCGTCGGCGCGTCGTCTATAAAGGTCACTGTGTCGGGACCCCGGCAGGAGCCTCACGGCCTGGACGGCAAACGCCGCTCAACGTCCGCCGCCCGGCAACAGCGCCGAATCGAGCCGCGCTATGTGGAACGAGGGGCCCTGCTGCCGCCCGGCCGCCCGCCCGCCCGACCGGCCGACCGCCCGCCCGCCAGACCGGCCAGCACGCTCAACAGACAGGAGGCAGTCTGACGGTGCGTCCTCACGCCGAGCCCTGGGCGACTCAGCGCTACCCCAAGCCGCGCCAGACAACCCAGGGCTTCTCACAGACGCTCCCGACCGCGCCAGCCCACGTCAGGGGCAGGGCGCACCGGTCCGCACAAGGCACCTCCGGGTCACACCGGCTGAAGCGACAGTGCGGCCCGATATAGGTCACCAAACCTGGCGGCGTGCTGGTCAGTGCGCTGAGCGAGGCCCGGTCAGCAGGCAGACTCAGCAGCTTGCTGAGCAGTGCGCTGAGTCAGCAGGCCAGTCAGCAGCCGACGCTGATGTCCGCCCCGTCCACCCAGGATTGCCCCGACCGGACTCTGTAACTCAGTACATAAGACCGGCCTCTGTAACTCAGCCCTGGCGGCACCGGGGGCCATACTGAGAGGCCTGAGAGGCCTGAGAGACCAGCCGCCGGGCCAGCCGAGCAGCCGAGGCCAGCGAGACCACCGAGCCAGCAGGCCAGCCGGGGCCTGAGAGGCCAGCCGGAGATGTGACGGAGAAAGCCGGCTGACAATGAGCGATGTCAGCGCCCGGACCATGACAAGCTGCTGCCCTGATCACTGTTGACAGCCCTCGGTAGAACCCCGCCCCCTGGCTGGCCTCTGACGAGAGGCACTCGTTGACCTCTCCCACTGCGACACGGCCCCTGCTCGGCATTGTTCTGTATGCCGCGGGTCACGGTGCCGGACTGCTGTGCTGACACCAGTCGGAGACCTCGGCTCCGACGTGTGTCGTCAACAATGGTCCGTGAGGTGACCGATGGCACGAGCCCAGGATCTCTCAAAGGACCACCAGCTGGAGCGGTGGCCAGCGCAGTGGAGCCTTGAGGTGGCCAGCAGACGGCCTGTGTAGCCCACTCTCCCCGTCGTTATACTCCAGGCCGGTATATGTCCTCCGAGTCAGCCGCCGACGCTGACTACTCCCTCGAGTCGCCACTCCGGCGCCGCTGTTGACTTATTTAGTCCCCGGGCAGCGCGTTTGAGCGCCGCGGCCGAGCCGATAGTCAGCGCGGCCAGTGGGCTGGGCCGCTGACAGCACGGCCGAGCGGCGGCCGATCGATTGTAGCCGACTGCCGATTGACGTATGGCGGCCACCAGGTCACACGTCAGACCAGCTGACGGCAGGTCACACGTCAGACCGGCCGCCAGCCAGCCAACGGCAGGTCACACGTCAGACCAGCCGCCAGCCAGCCAGCGCAGGTCACCACGTCAGACCGGCCGCCAGCCAGCCAAACGGCAGGTCACAACGTCAGACCAGCCGCCAGCCAGCCAGCGGCAGGTCACACGTCAGACCGGCCGCCAGCCACCAGCCAACGGGCAGTCACACGTCAGACCGGCCGCCAGCCAGCCAGCGGCAGGTCAGCACGTCAGACCAGCCGCCACCAGCCACGGCAGGTCACACGTCAGACCGGCCGCCAGGCCAGCCAGCCAACGGCAGGTCACACGTCAGACCGGCCGCCAGCCAGCCAGCGGCAGGTCACACGTCAGACCGGCCGCCAGCCAGCCAGCGGCAGGTCACACGTCAGACCGACCGCCAGCCAGCCAACGGCAGGTCACACGTCAGACTAGCCGCCAGCCAGCCAACGGCAGGTCACACGTCAGACCAGCCGCCAGCCAGCCAGCGGCAGGTCACACGGAAGACCGGCCGTCAGCCAGCCGACGGCAGGTCACAGGTCAGACCGGCCGCCAGCCAGCCAACGGCAGGTCACACCAGCTGACTGCAGGTCAGGTCAGACCAGCTGGCGGCAGGTCAGACCAGCTGGCGGCAGGTCAGACCAGCTGGCGGCAGGTCAGATCAGCTGGCGGCAGGTCAGACCAACTGACGACAGGTGACGACTCGGGGTAAGACTAGTGCAAAACACGCAGCACACAGCCATGAGATATTCCACCGGATCCCTTTCAGCGATAACAGTGCTGCCGCCGTTTGGCAAAACTGAAGCATGACTGTTCGATATCAGAAGGGAGTGGGCAGGCCGGAAAGGGGCTTCACACACCGATACTGAACAGGTGCGGCCCGTCTCTGCCCCGGCCGGCCCGGCACACGCAGGTGTGAGTGCAGCCCGCGCCCACACTCACGGATCAGAAGGCCAGGGCCAACAGCGCTCAGACGCAGGTGGCGGGACACGCAGCGGCAGCGCTGACGCCCAGGTGCTGCTCGGGTGTAAATAGCGGCCCGAAAGCCGCAAATAGCTCCGGAATAGAGCCATCGACGCCAGCTGAAGGGGATTGATATATACTGCACAAAGATGCTACGGTAAACTGAGAGATCGCTGAAGAAGATCGATGTGAGAGGGTGCCAAACGCACCAGATTTGAACTGTGCAATCGGTATCAATAAGAGCGGCTTTAAACGCCGAGCCAATAGATACGCCACTGCCTTCTGACACACTACCCTCTATCCTCAACCTCGCACGAGCTCACTCCTAAAGCCCGCGTCACCAGCTTTTCTCTCTCCCCTGCCCTCGTACTCACCGGTCGACAGTCGTCGGATTCTCCACCGGAGCAGTAGTGGTGGTGGCAGTGACGGTGGCGGCAATGGCAGTAGTGACGTTGGCGGACGCAACAGCGGCAACGGCGGCAACGGTGGCCGTGGCAGTGACGGTGGCCGCAGCCCGATTCCTTTTGGCCGGGGTCGCCCCAGCCCCAGCCCCGGGCGAGGCCCGCTTCACCCGTGCGCGCTCCCGCCCTCCGCCCGTCGGCGGTGCGCGCCGCTTGCCCGGCGGCGGGGGCGGGGGCGGGGGCTGCTCGGGCACCGTGGTGGAGCCCACACAGTCGCTGCTGCAGCTGGAGACCTCGGCCGAGCGCTGGTCGCGTCGGTACACGTTGTCTATGACACGGTTAATGGTGTCGGACATCTCAATCGTCAGCTCCACCAGCCCACCGTCGGGCTCCGTGTCGCGTCCGCCGGCCGGCTGGCGACCCTGCCCGGGGCGTGACTCGGACGTGACTCCGGACGTGACCGGGGCGGACTCGAGGGCGTACTCGGGGCGTGACTCGTCTCTCCTGGATCGTCCCCCGTTTCAGACCCAGGTGTCGTGCCCGACGGCACCAGACTCGGACTGGGCCGACGGGGACTCCGGCCGGCCGCTGGACTCGGCAGCTCGGACTGGCGACTTGTACCGCGGGCTGGGCGAGCCGCTCGACGACGAGCACTCATTGCGCTGCTTCGTCTCGAACTGGTTGGTGAACCAGAGACGGAGCGGGTCGCCCTGCCGGCCGTCGTCCATCTCCCCCGTCTTCAGCATCTTCTCCACCACCTTGTCGACGATGCGGGACAGCTGGACCTCGTGGTTGGAGGCGGTCGTCAGGTTGAGTGGCTCGGACGCCTCGTAGTCGACGCAGTGCCGCCCACCGTGCAGGCCGTTTAAGCCGTGCAGGCCGTTTGGAGGAGGCGCGTAGCCGTTCAGCTGGTGCTGGTAGTTGGTGAGGTCGCCGCCAGGTGGCGGGCGCCGCGGCAGAGAGGACACCTGGCGGAGAGAGCGGGAGTTAGATGAGCGCAGCGGCTGGGGCGAGTCCCCAGCTGGCGAGCGGAGCGAAACTGAGACGGCAAACTACGACGGATAACGCTCGCAATAATTGGCAATGACGACATCGGACGCAAGGACAGCGATGTGACAGTAATCGGCAGGATGCTGACAGGCACAATCCAACTGTACCGGCGGGGTCTACTGTTAACGAGTCACAGCACAAAACCAACGAGGGGAACGGTGTAGCACAGTTAATCACCCATACTGGCCAAGGTGAACATTTTCGGGGCCGACCGATTATTACTGAACCGCTTATTTAACTGACATGGCGTAACCCTTGACAGATGAGTAATTGCCGAGAAGAAGGAAAACCACGCGCTGTGTCACTTCATTCCGCGCGGGTCGGCAACGCCAAGGCTTTCCGACAAACGAGCATGCCGCATTAGTGCTCGGAACCGCGACATACGTCACAACTGGCTGGCAAACAGGAAAGCAGCCGGCATTCAAGAGCGTAGAACGTCTGACAGTCTTCAGAACGGTGCACGCGCCACGCACCGCGCACCACAAATGGCCTTTTCAGTGCAAATGTGAGGCGACACTGCGGACCGTAAAGGCTCTTCTAGAAATGTGCGCTGCAGCAGGTTCAGCTTTCGAGTTGTTTGGTCCGAACGTAAGACAGTCGATCGATTTGCACAGTAACGGTTTGTGAGTCTGCAGTTTATAGAACGGGAAGTGGTAGCCGAGGACATGTAAAATACTAAATGCCCCCTGCCTAGTGGGCTCACAGCAGTGCTGCACAGCCAGAACTTCACCCAAGAACAGCTTACGCTTTTGGGAAAGCCTGTTCTTCTTTCCTCGAACGTAACGTCACTAGTGCGCGTTTATCGGAAAGTCGAGTGACTCAGTCTGCTGTGACACCAACCTACACCATCCCTCCCCCACACGGTCACAGCCCCCTCAACACTCCACACTCCACCGCTGTCGGACTATCCACTGTCGTCAGCTTTCAGACTGCACAGACAGCCGCCCCGGGCGCCGGCGGCGCCGCCGTCGCCTCCGTGGCCGCGTCGTGACCGGGCTGTGAAGCTGAGCGTGGCGCGCCGCCGGACGCC
>VOPJ01000809.1:0-32479 GCA_014673585.1 Semibalanus balanoides
CCACCCGTCACCGACCCCTTCCCACAGCCGACACCGACCACCCGTCACTGACCCCTCCCCACACCCGACACCGACCACCCGTCACCTCCCCACACCCGACACCGACCACCCGTCACTGAACCCTCCCCACACCCGACACTGACCCCTCCCCACACCCGACACCGACCACCCGACACCGACCACCGGTTTCCGCAACCCTGTCAGACGTAATCTGCATTAGTGTCTACTAACGAAACAAACAGGTTACAGGGTCATCTGCTGTGGTTGAAGGCAGGGCCTCGGATAACATGTTAACTGGGGGGCAATTGCCCCCCCCCCCCAGTGGAACTGATTTGCCCCCTCAGTGAAACTGAGTTAATTTGTCACGAGTGGGCACTATAATACTATTAAAGATGATGCATCAGTCTTTACAAAAATTAATTCAGTCACCCGACGTTTTTTTTACTGTATAGCCGCAGATAGCATGTTTAATTGGGAGGAGGAGGGAAATTTCGCCCACAGAGACTGCTGGCTTTCTGCCCAGGAACGAAATTTTGCCCCCCTAGTGGGAGCAAAGTGCGTAGGAGACATTACGTGTGCCTTTTAATCCTGTTCGTGCTGACGGCCAGATAATGTTAAAACGTTGCTGGGGGGGGGGCAGAGTCTGGCCCCCAGAGATCGTGAGAACTGCTGGGTCGATTGTCAAATTAGGACAACACTATTGATTTCGTAGTTTGTGACAAAATTTGCTTTCTAATTCCATTTTTGTCTAAAAAATTTGGGCAGGGCATTTTTTCTAGATCATGCAGCCACTTGGTGTGATTCGAAACCGATGTTCATGCACGAAAACGTTTTTGAGCTTCTTATACAATGGTTTTCAATATATGAAAGGACAAATGCAAAAAATAAAAAATATAAAAATCAAAAATCATCAATCACACTCATTAACTCAGGATATTTTTTTCTGATATAAAAAAGTGCTGTTCGTGATTGGTTTGGGAAAATAGGAACGTCACATGTGGATTGTTGCTGATAATTGTTAATTAAATATTGCACATAGGCGGTCCACTGTACAATACGTGGGACCTTGTACGAAAGCCTTTTATCATCTTACTAATTGGAATTGGGCCTAATTTGAGGAGGATATCGCCTCCCATTTCTTGTACCCTGGGTGCGCCTCTGCCCAAAATATTGTATTATCCAAGATGAGTAAGATGTATATAGCAGTGGCCATAGTTTCTGACGCTTTTATTCCACCGCAAAACTTACGAAGAGGTTTGCGCCACACAACCGCATTCTAACGACCTCCCAAAAGCAGGAAGTCTTGGAGCCGCTCTTCCTAGGCCGATTTTTTCAAATTGTAACACAACACGCGGTCATTCAATTCTAGAAAGTCCACGAAGTTTCAAAGACGCTAGGATTTAACGTCTGAAGCGGCATGCAAAAAACTACTGGGGAGGTCAGAATCTGCCGTCCCCAGCACGGAATAGGGTTAAAGTAGATAAATGCGTCACTGAAGCATAACTGCCTGAAACATTGCAAATAATTGACGTAAATCATAATTCAAAAGCAAAAAAACTTTTCGAAAGGAAGTTCATTATTTCACCAATTTATTTATAAAGAATTGAAACCTAATGAATTTGCTTTATTGTTTGATATTGTTGGGGGATTTCACTGATTTTTTCAGTTCTTTGTTCTCCCTTGTTTCTGACCTTAGATCAGGCATCTGACACCTACATGGTTTCAGCCACGGTGATCCGTGGAAATCAAGCTTCTACAAAATTCGTTGGTTCTAGGAACCATACCCTACATAAAACTTCCTGCATCACATCACACGACGAAACCGGGGGAATATCGGCGAAGTAATCTTTCTCTCCTTTGTAAAGTTTTGACAAATTCGACATGAATGACTATGTGTAACGACGTTAACGACATTTGATTGATTCTGCCTGTATCACCATTGGAGCCTTTTTTGTTTGGGGGGGGGGCTGTCAATGAGCTTCCCTGGCACGACTAAGTTCTCGCTAAGACACCGGCAGAGCCATGTGTTAAAATTACTGTGGAAAATGCTTTGATCTTTCTCAGGATGTGTTAATGTTGGACCGAACTTTAGTTGTTTGTACAACATAGCGCCAGTAGATCACTTTGCTCCTTCCTGTTCGGTCCCCCAATTGTTTTAAAGCGACATTGCACAGGTGTGGGACTTTCGGAGATGGCGCGTTTAATTTTAGCATTCTTTTATTCAGCTTCACTAGTGTATTATTCTTTTACTATTTATTTATGTTTTTGCGCTTTTTGTCAGCACACTTGCTATCCAAGACCTATGTCTATGTTAAAGGAGTATCAATGAGTAACTAAGGAGACACGGGTCATGCCCCCCACCTGAGCAGACAATTTAACACTAGAGAAAAATGCGATTCTGCTTGACAATCCGCCATACCCCCTCCACACTCCGGTCAACACATGTTGACTGAGGAGGAGCGAAATTATGTTTTTACCACTGACGTGGCCCCCCCTAAAAAAGTCCTGGCTACGTGCCTGCGCTTAACCATTACCTTGCAATTTTTTCGAATTGCCCCCCCCCCCCCCCCCAGTGAGAATTCCTTAGCCGAGGCCCTGGTTGAAGGGTAAGTAAACAAAAGGTAAACTTAAGAATAAAGTGTATCACAGGCTTCCTGACAGCAATGAGCAACTATTATTTGTCGCACTTGCGTATGGTATTTGCCACTGGCATATTGTTTTCAGTGATAGTTCTGGTTTGAAAGACAGCCTTAACGCAGTGAAAGTCAAGTGCCTCTGGTATTTCGGAAATAGGATATGACAATTGTTTAATCATATGGTTATAAAATCAGTTTTGGACGTCAATGCCGTTTGCAGTCAGCTGTTATGGTAAAACTGCTGCTAAATAGTAACTCAACAGCGGGTATCTCAGCACGAGTTGACAAATGTTCTGATCTCATAAATATTAAGCTGTTGACGTTGTCTTTCTATTATCCGTGGCGGACTTTTCATCTGAAGTGGTGCTGACGGGACAGATCTACTGTGAACATCAGAAGTGTTTTCGAGTCACTACCGTCAGTCAGACTCCGACACCATAACTTTTACCTGAACAGGGCTCACTCTCTATCATTGTCCTGCCGTGAAAACGTTAACCCGCGCCCTGCACTGCGGAGTAAAATTGACTGGACATGCTAACTGATTTCGTACAATATTGTTGATATTTTAGTTTCAGGAGTATATAAATGCACAATGCACAAAAATAGCGCGGAGAGCGGACACTTCAATGGATTGATGTTAAAATGTGAGCCACTCCACCTCACTAGTCTACCACACCACGACCATCCTGCTCCAGATATAATACAGTTTATCATCTCATATAACGAAGCCTAAGCACGACAGCCTGTCACAACAAAACCCCAGGGGACACTGGCAAAGTCGTGGCGCCGCCTTCCTCCCTGAAGACACTCTTGGCAAGCCAATTACTGCTCGCCACATTTCTACCAACTCTTCCCGACTACCTCTTTCTCTTTCCTCCTCTGCCTCTTTCCTCCTCTGACTCTCCTCCTCTCTCTGTATCTCCCCTTCTGTCGCTCCCCATTTAATTTTCTGCTTTCACTTAAACCCAGTTCAGCATGTAACCTTACAAAAACTATACAAACTTGGTTCAATGTGTGATGAGAATATCGCAGTTCCGTAGCCGCACCTGTAGTCTGAAGAGTCGGCCGGCAGCTGACGCAGCGTGATCTTGAACTCGGAGGAGGAGGGCGCCTTCAGCACCTCCTGCAGACGCACCAGGCCGTCGATGTCTTCGTAGATGACGGTGAACGTCTTCCAGTTCCAGTAGCGAATCAGGGATACGTACGCCTAGCATCGCAGTACACAAGTGAACGACAGGGTAGAGATGACACACGCTCGACGCCAGCAAAGGAAACGCCGAGCTAAGTAAAATCCATAACATAGCTGTGGTGATTAGCAGTGACATGATGTTAGAAATTAAATCGTCTATTTACGTTGCTATTTTTAATTTAATATGCATGTACTTTAAACGCACCCTTTGTTACGCGACATACTCTTTCCACACGTTTTGAACGATGCCGGTCTCCAGAGGCCGCTGAAGGCCCTGGTAATTTGCTCTTCGGTCTTTGACTGTAGGCGTCTGGCCACCACCTTTCTAATCATTAATAATCTCCTAAATGGAGCAGTAAAGTCGCATTCGAGCCACAGAATTTCGAAGATAAATGACGTCACAGACGATTTGGCGCCGGAACAAAACAGGCAGTCGGCGACCGATGTCCGACTGAATGAGCCAGAGGTGAGAGGGAAAAGGTGAGAGGTGAGAGGGAAGAGGAGAAAGAAGTGCTATAGAAACAGAGAGAGAAGGACAGAAGAGATATAGAAAGAGAGAAAGAGAGATAAAGAGAGAAACATATGGAAAAAGAGAAATGGAGGGCATTATAGAGAAAGAGAGAAAGAGACAACGAGAGTGAAAAAGAAAACGAGATAACGAGAGTAAAAGAGAGAACGAGAGAACGAGACCGAGAGTGAAAGAGTGAATGAGTGAAAGAGATAGTGAAAGAGAGAGAGAGAGAGAGAGAGAGAGAGAGAGAGAGAGAGAGAGAGAGAGAGAGAGAGAGAGAGAGAGAGAGAGAGCAGCGCAAGAGAGGAGCAGCGAGAGAAAGTGGGAGAGTATAGGCACGACAAATGGACCGGGATAGAGAGAACGCTCAGAAGAAACGAGGACGCAGGAAGGAGTTTGAAATAGAGAGCATATGGAAAGAGAGTGACGAAAGAGTGAAGGAGAGAATGCCGAATATAAAGAAGAGATGACAGAACAAGTGAATTGAGATGGAGACCTGGAAGAGATGACGAACTCGTTGAAGTGGACAATGAGGGCAGGTGGAAATATCCTGGAAGAGCAGTGAGCCACCTGAGTGAAGGGAGGTAGAGTGACAAACCGAGAGGCGGGCGTGTGAATATGCAACTCGAGTGAAAAAAGAGAGAGTGAACAGAAGAGAAAGCTGTAGAAAGCTACAAGAGTTTGAAATGACGGAGAGTGGAAGAGAGTGACGAACACTAGGCGTGAAAGACGGAGGATGCCGTCGGATATAGAGTGAAGTTATTACTTATGGTGGAACATAGATGAGGTGGTGAGGAGATGAGGGTTGGCCGAGCAGAAAGTGAAAGAAGAGAGTGGAGAGAGTGACGCAGCAAGGTGAGGACCAGAGAGAGTGGAAGAGAGTGAAGCACGAGGTGAAAGAGCGAGTGGAAGAGAGTGAGCACGAGGGGTGACAAGCGGGTGCCCGAGAGAGAAGTATGGAAGGCAAGGGAGTAGCAGAGCAACACGGGAGTTGGGTAAGAGAAGAGATCGGAATAGAGATTCGATGAAGCACGAGTGAAAGAGAGAGTGGAGAGAAGTGAACACGAAATATAGACACGACGAAGAGCTGTTAAGCAAGAGAGTGGGAGGTGGGTACAGAAGTGAAGAGAGAGTGGAAGGAGGGTAAGCACGATGTGAAAGAGAGAGTGGATAGAGAGTGAAGCACGACTGAAAGAAGAGAGTGGAAGAGAGTGAGCACGAGTGAAAGAGAGAGTGGAAGAGAGTGAGCACGAGTGAAAGAGAGAGAGTGGAAGAGAGTGAGAACAAAGCGATAAGAAGTGAGAGGGATAGGAGCGCTGTGAGAGGGAAGAGAGTAGTCATGTGACGTACCTTACTGAGTGATGACGGGTGCGGGTGGATGTTGACGGAGTAGTCGTCTCTCTTGAGCCGGTAGTCCCAGCGCGTCTCGACGTGTGGCATCTCCATGGCGTCGCAGATGCTCTGCACGTGGGCTGATGTGGAGGGCGTCTGAGGTCCGAATATCGCCGCCACACCCTGCCCCATCAGTGCGCACACTGGGAAAGGAGAAATATTATCAGCGGATGTTTGTACAGATACCGCGGAAATCAGTTCCAGACTTGGGGTATAGTGTGATTAGACTTTCGCTTCACTTCACTTGGTGATTTGTCAATATGAGGTCGTAAAAACAATGTTAAATGCGAGTTGCTGCCATTTAAATTTAATTAAAATAGTAACGTCAAAGTTCGACAGAATTGTACATGATAACAATATAAATGATGGTAAATAACAAACTTTCCTTTTAAGTTGTGTATATAATTTGTTATTAACGCTAATGAGCATCACTTTCATTAACCTAAATCTGTTCAGAAATACATTCTGTGCGCAATGGTGTTTCATTTATTAAAACAACGACAGGAATCGTAACTGTGAGTGTATTTTTATGACGAGACATATTTAATGTTTTACGCGCGGCTTTTCAGTCTGCGTATTCCTCTGTGGACATATGCACACAGCGCGGAGTCGACTAGGGGGATTGACCCGATCAGGCGTCGGCACAGAACCTTGTCTTGGCCTATGCTCTCCTGGCCCGGTTGATTGCAGTTCTCAGCTGCCGCTTAGTTTGTGGGATGTCTGTGTACACAGCAGGCACGTAGCCATAATTTTTTATCAGGGGGAGCAGGTAAAATAATCAAATTTCGCTCCTCAGCGATATGTTGTTGACCGGGGGAAGGGAGGGCCGGGTCGTCAGAGAATCCCATTCTATCCAGTGCAAATTTGTTTTGCTCAAGGGGGAGCATAGACCCCGTGCCCTCCCTCCCTTGGCTACGCACCTGGTTCACAGCATCTTGCACGACCGCCAACACATTATTTATGGGTCAAACATCGGCCATCCTCTTCTATCGTTTCTCGTGCGGGACTAGAAGGAACGCTGGGTATTTGTATGGAAGACGACCCGGGATCCTTTTTCCCACACGCGTCCACCTGCCGGTGGCGGGACGGCGCTTGGGGAGAGCTGCGTAGAGAGTGCTCTGTTGGAAGACCTGCAGGCGAGCGTTCACTGCTATGCTTGGACAAGCGAGAGGTCTGGTCTAGCTGCGAAGCTAGTCCTGCCCAAATCCTGACCACCTTACCGTACTCAGGCCAGATCGGATTATTTCTCATCCAGAAGGTCTGAGCCGATACAGTCGCTTGTTCTGTTGAACAGTGTAACTTCTACCACTGGCGCGGTGCGACGTGTCGCTGGTGGCGGGGCGACGAGGGGTGCTCGGTAGACCCGACACGGTGTTTGTCGGCAAAACCAAATCCGCGAGAGGACAAGGGGCTGCAGGGTGCAGTTTGATGAGTCACTGGACTCGATCTAGGGTGACTCGAACGTGGGACCGGGTGTGTTGGTTTGCGGAATGCGAGGACGCGAGACCGAGACCAGTCCAGGAGCCAAGTAAGTCAGGAACACACCGCCCCGATACAGCTGGTTCAAGACCGGATACCCCAGGCTTGAGGTGGGGTAGATCGCGGTGATGATGTTTGTTTGTGTCTGATATTTTACCCGCGGCTTAGTCATATTTGAGAGGCTTTGGAAAGAATTACACCTTAAAGTCACAAGTTGTAAAACGGTAGACCGCTTAGGACCTACTTTTTTCGATCCGTATTTTTGAAAGAACCAACTACATAAAGAAATCTATCGCACTTATCACGCCGGGCTCTTTATCCCACGCGACAGCGAGACGGAAGCGCCGGGCGCGTCTCACTAAGGAAATTGGTAGTTTCCTGATCCTGCACAATTTGTATCAGTAAGGTGGTAAATGTCAAACAAAAAGTTATGCTCACCTGACATTCAATCGCCAATGATAAAAACGCGCAAGGAATGATGCTGACCCTCTCTCCGTCCTCTCCGTCTCTCTCCGTCTCTCTCCGTCTCTCTCTCCGTCTCTCTCTCCGTCTCTCACCGTCTCTCTCCGTCTCTTTCCGTCTCTCTCCGTCTCTCTCCGTTCTCTCTCCGTCTCTCTCCGTCTTCTCCGTCTTCTCCGTCTTCTCTTCTCCGTCTCTCTCCGTCTCTCTCCGTCTCTCTCCGTCTCTCTCCGTCTCTATCCGTCTTATCCGTCTCTATCCGTCTCTATCCGTCTCTATGCCGTCTCTATCCGTTCTCTATCCGTCTTTATCCGTCTCTATCGTCTCTATCCGTCTCTATCCGTCTCTATCTGTCCTCTATCCGTTCCTATCCGTCTCTATCCGTCTCTATCCGTCTCTAATCCGTCTCTATCCGTCTCTATCGTCTCTATCCGTCTTATCCGTCTCTATTCCGTCTCTACCGTCTCTATTCTCGTCTCTATCCGTCTCTTCGTCTCTATCGTCTCTATCCGTCCTACTCCGTCTTATCCGCTCTATCCGTCTCGTATCCGCGTCTCTATCCGTCTCTTAATCGTCTCTATCCGTCTCTATCCGTCTCTATCCGTCTCTATCCGTCTCTCTCCGTCTTCTCCGTCTCTCTCCGTCTCTCTCCGTCTCTCTCGGTTCCTCCGTCTCTCTTCCGTCTCTCTCCGTCTCTCTCCGTTCTCTCCGTTCTCTCTCCGTCTCTCTCCGTCTCTACTCCGTTCTCTCCGTCTTCTCGCTCCGTTCTCTCCGTTCTCATCCGTCTCTTCTCGTCTCTCTCCGATCTTCTCCGTCTCTCTCCGTTCTCTTTCCGTCTTCCGCGTCTCTCTCTCTTCTCTCCGGTCCTCTCCGTCTCTCTCCGTCTCTCTCTGCTCAGTCTCTCTCGTCTACTCTCCGTCATCTCTCCGATACTCTCGTCCGTTCTCTCTCCGTCTCTCTCCGCTCTCTCTCCGTCTCTCTCCGTTCTCTCTTCGCGATCTCTCTCCGTCTCTCTCCGTCTCTTCCGTCTCTCTCTCGTTCTCTCTCCGTCTCATCTCCGTCTCTCTCCGTCTCTCCTCCGTCTCTATCTCCGCTCTCTCTCGACGTCTCTCTCCGCTCTCTCTCCGTCTCTCTCGTCTCTCTCCGTCTCTCTCGTCATCTCTCCTCGTCTCTCTCCGTCTCTCTCCGTCTCTCCTCGTCTCTCTCCGTCTCTCTCCGTCCTCTCTCCGTCTCTCTCGTCTCTCTCCGTCTCTCTCCGTCTCTCTCCGTCTCTCTCCGTCCTCTCTCCGTCTTTCTCCGTCTCTCTCCGTCTCTCTCCGTCTCTCTCCGTCTCTCTCCGTCTCTCTCCGTCTCCTCTCCGGTCTCTCCTCCGTCTCTCTCCGTTCTCTCCGTCTCTTCTACCGTCTCTCTCCGTCTCTTCCGTCTCTCTCGTCCTCTCTCCGTCTCTCTCGTCTACTCTGCTCGTCTCTCTCCGTATACTCTCCGTCTCTCCGTCTCTCATCCGTTTCTCGTCGTCTCTCCGTCTCTCTCCCGTCTCTCTCCGTCTCTCTCCGTCTCTTCTCCGTCTCCTCGTCTATAAAATCCGTCTCTCTCGTCTCTCTCCGCTCTCCGTCTCTCTGTTCTCGTCTCTCTCCGTCCTCTCTCCGTCTCTCTCGTCTCTCTCCGTCTCTCTCCGTCTCTCTCCGTCTCTCTCGTCTCTTCCGTCCTCTCCGTCTCTCCTCCGTCTCTCTCCGTCTCTCTCCGTCTCTCTCCGTCTCTCTCCGTCTCTCTCCGTTCTCTCCGTCTCTCTCACGTTTCTCCGTCTCTCTCCGTCTCTCTCCGTTCTCTCGTTCTCTCGTCTCTCTTCCGTCTTCTCTCCGTCTACTCTCGTCCTCCCGTCTCTCTCCGTCTTCTCTCCGTCCTCTCCTCTTCTCTCGTCTCTCTCTCTCTCTCTCTCACCTCTCCTCTCTCTTCTCTCCTCTCTCTCTCTTCTCTCTCTTTCTCTCTCTCTCTCTCACACACACACACGCTTACGATATTTGAAATATCACATCATGCGAGTCAGCTCTGAGCCCTAGCTACTGAGCTATAATGCGCACCTCAGACCACTTCACAAACTCGCAGTGGCCTGAAACACGCCAGAGCCGCGGGCATTCTGGTGGGGTGGGGAAGAGAGGGTTCGGGTGACGCGGAGCTTGAACCGGCCAACCCTCCCATCCCGGACGGACCGGATTAGCGTCCGACCTCGTTAGTGTGCTGTGGCCCTCAAACTGTTTTGGTTAGTTCGGTGGAGCGCCGCACGCCATGGGTAGATACTTTCAAGAGAGACTGTACACGACGGCGCTCACATACTTGGCCCACATAGAATGTGTCGGTGATCGTGAAAGATGCTGTGAACGCGGACAACCCACAAATTAGGCTGCTGAGAGCTGCAATCAATGAAGAAGAATGAAGATAGTCTATGAGTATAGTCCGTGACGAGGCCTGATCGGGTCAATCCCTAGTCGACTCCGCGCTGTGATACAGGTGAGTCCGTAAAGAGTATTACGCTGACTGGTGACTGGGCTGAGGGGCGGAGGGTCGCAACAGCGTTCCAGTCGCTTCTTAGACAGCGGTTTTAGTAGAGCCACTGTCCGGCCGGTCCGGGCGGGTCCTGGTCAGCCGCGGGATGGAGCGTCAGTCCGGGCGGGTCCTGGTCAGTCGCGGAATGGAGCGCCAGTCCGGGCGGGTCCTGGTCAGCCGTGGGATGGAGCGCCAGTCCGGGCGGGTCCTGGTCAGCCGCGGGGATGGAGCGCCAGTCTGGGCCAGTCCTGGTCAGCCGCGGGATGGAGCGCCAGTCCGGGCGGGTCCTGGTCAGCCGCGGGATGGATGGAGCGCCAGTCCGGGCGGGTCATGGTCAGCCGTGGGATGGAGCATCTTTAGAAGTACGTTTTACTATGTAACTCAATTATTCGGAGAAAAATATAATAATCCATAGAGATCATTTGAGATCATATCATATATATGATCTCTATGTAAAACTCCCTTTAATATCAAATTACATGCAGAAAATAAAATTTATGTTTTTATGTTCCACCCTTTACCTGGATAACACTAACAGATCAGATTCCTCTAATCCCATCACTCGTATTTAACTCGCAGATCAGATGCTTCTAATCTCATCACTCATATAAAACTCATAAAAGATGCTTCTGATCTGATCACTCGAAGCACATTGAAGCCGCCACTCGTGTTTTAGTTTATCATGGCCTACAGGATCTCTGTTGTAGCCGTATCACATTTCATATTTTATTTGCCAACTTTATCATACGAGAACATCGCTAGAGTGAGTGGAGACAATTTGTTACACCATCTCAGCTAGGTCTCTGACTTCTTCCAGAAGCTGGTATTACAGTAACTCCAGAATGGCCATGAGCGTGGTCTGAGGCGAATTGCCGCTGACCCAGACTGTCTCCAGCGACGGGAGTCTGGCCCGACAGTCAGCCATGACAGGTCAGAGGTCACAGATCACCGACCTCCAGCCGTGACAGGTCAGAGGTCACCGGCCTCCAGCTGTGGCAGGTCAGAGATCACAGGTCACCGACCTTAAGCCGTGACAGGTCAGAGGTCACAGGTCACTGACCTTCAGCCGTGACAGGTCAGAGGTCACAGGTCACCGACCTACAGCCGTGATAGGTCAGAGGTCACAGGTCACAGACCTCCAGCCGTGATAGGTCAGAGGTCACAGGTCACCGACCTTCAGACGTGACAGGTCAGAGTTCGCAGGTGACCGACCTCCAGCCGTGACAGGTCAGAGGTCACTGACCTCCAACTGTGGCAGGTCAGAGATCACAGGTCACCGACCTTCAGCCGTGACAGGTCAGAGGTCACAGGTCACTGACCTTCAGCCGTGAGAGGTCAGAGGTCACAGGTCACCGACCTCCAGCCGTGATAGGTCAGAGGTTACAGGTCACCGACCTCCAGCCGTGATAGGTCAGAGGTCACAGGTCACCGACCTTCAGCCGTGACAGGTCAGAGGTCACAGGTCACCGACCTCCAGCCGTGGTAGGTCAGAGGTCACAGGTCACCGACCTCCAGCCGTGATAGATCAGAGGTCTCAGGTCACCGACCTCCAGCCGTGATAGGTCAGAGGTCACAGGTCCCCGACCTTCAGACGTGACAGGTCAGAGTTCGCAGGTGACCGACCTCCAGCCGTGATAGGTCAGAGGTCACCGACCTCCAGCTGTGACAGGTCAGAGATCACCGACCTCCAGCTGTGACAGGTCAGAGGTCACCTACCTCCAGCCTTGGCACTTGGCAGGTCAGAGGTCACAGCTCACGTCGCACACAGTGGTTCACGTGAGCAACGTAACATATGCCTGTGCTTTATCTGAGTAGGCAGTGTTTTCTAGCACAGGCTATTGTTGGCAAAAATAGGCCAGCTTGGTCATTTGCTTAAGTCGTGCTGCTCCATGACCTGAGTCTCGCTAGATGTATACAATATACATTATACTTACAGCTCACGTAGGTGGATAAACCCTGCATGAAAACGTGCCCTTGCAGATATGTATATTGTATATGAACAATGCACATTGAATACAAATGCGTGCTTACTGACATTGCGATGAAGTGATCAGTCACGCTACTTCTAGCATGAAATATGACCATGCCATGCATAGCATTTTAATAGGACCTACATTTTTACTTGATCAGCTATTGGCCATTAAGTTTCTGTTTGAACTTTGGACGGTCTGGCGAGAAGAATAGCTCATCATGCGAGCGGAGAACTCCCCAATTCCGTAATGTCCGTCATTGTATGCGAGGTTTATTGACACCTCCGCACGCGTCTAAGAGTGATGGTGTGTAATGTGTATGTACAGACGACCCAGCCTGTGCGGGCTGTTCCGCGGGCACACAGCAGCGACACTCAGCCCGAGCGGGGTGGCGGGGTGACCCCGGGGGGTGGAGGTGGGGGTGGAGTGTATCACCGCACCAGACGCCGGCCGCCGCTGCCTGCCGCTGCCGCCGCTGCCGCCTGACCAGCCGCGCTCCCTGATGTAATGAGACCATCCTCTCATTAATCTGGTTGACATGGCGCAGCAGTCGGCCAGCCAGACCATGTGGCGCCGCCTCTGGCTGGGTCGGTAGGTCCGTGGTATGTTCTGTGTGTGTGTGTGTGTGTGTGTGTGTGTGTGTGTGTGTGTGTGTGTGTGTGTGTGTCTGTGTGTCTGTGTGTCTGTATCGGGGTGTCTGTGACTCTGTGTGTCTGTGTGTCTGTGTGTTTTTGTGTCTGTGTATGTGCTTCTGTATTTGTGTCTTTGTATCTGTATGTATGTCTGTGTCTGTGTTTCTATGTCTGTGTCTGTGTTTTTGTCCTTGTGTTTTTGTTTCTGTATTTCTGTCTGTTTCTGTGTTTCTGTGTCTGTGTCTGTGTGTGTGTGTTTTTTTTTGTGTGTGTGTGTGTGTGTTTCTGTGTCTGTGTTTCTGTGTCTGTTTTTTGTGTCTTTGTTTCTGTATCTGTGTCTGTGTTTCTGTATATGTGTCTGTGTCTGTGCTTCTGTATCTGTGTTTTGCTTTTTGTAACTGTGTCTTTGTTTCTGTGTCTGCGTGTATGTGCATCTGTCATGTGTATGTATTTGCCTGTCCGTACATACATCTATGCCTGCGTGTGTTTGCGTTTTCGTGTGAGTCAGACGAATGTGGAGTGTGCACACAAACGAGTCCTATCATGGACTGGTATGGTAACGGAAGACCTGTCGTTTGTTTTTCCACCGCTCGTTCCTGCCCAGTGTACGGTGTGCCTCTGTCAGTGACCGGTGATTCAGGCTGTCACAGCCTCGCTCGATGGCCTGCGGTTAGCCGGCCAAGATTGCAATATTTACTGGCCGAGGCTGGCCCACAAGAGGCCAAGTTATATAGATGGAGGCCGTCCATTTAAGAGGCGAGAATGGATTCCGCGAGATTGCCCCGAAACAAGACACCAGACGAGAACTCCTGAAGTTACTGACTGGCGACGGACTCGAAACAATTAGCTCATTTCGTGACCCAGAGAAAATCTAGTGTGAAGTCATTGTAGTTAGTTGACAAATGCAAACAGTTGGCAGGATCTGGCTTTCGGATGAATTTGAGTGCATAACATGAGACTTGTAAACCTATAATTTATCATAGGAATGTTACTGTGATATATTGGACTTGACAGTTTAAATGTAAAATAGTGTTTAAATGTCAATAGTATCCCGAAATATCAAACTGCAGATAATGCAACTATCTAGTTCCCATACTTCATGAATGATTATCAGAGAAATGTAATACAACTAGTACCAATACTTCATAAATGATTATCAAATAAATGAGCTCATGTCTTGACTGGTACCGTTTCCCGATACAATAAAGGGACATGTTATAATCAAGCCATCAGCCACTGGGCTTAGTGTCATGGCCTGATGATAGCGAGCATTGTTATGCAAACTTGGGATCAGTAGAAGCTTCCATGTACCTAAACCATAGAAGATAAAAAATAGCTGTCTGATCCAAAGCAATCCAATCAAAAGAATCCAAAGCCGTTTAAGCAAGCAAGCAAGCTAAAATTCCTTGCGACTCTTCGGCTTTGGATTTTTTATACCATGGATTCAAACTTATAATAAGCAAGCTTGAAACATGCAGACTTGCAGTTCGCAGAGTTCACATAACAGCATATTGCTGCAAGCAAATTTTCATGTTAGATCAGTTTTGGTTTGACTATGTTCGATTATATCTAGTTTTCCTGACATATTTGTATTTTCCAGATATGTGTTGCTTTTCTTAAAGGGAATAGTTCACCTTTAACATAGGGTTTTGAGTTGAGATAGCCAAGTTGTGGCGCAGCTCGAAAATGACTTGTGACGCTTTTCACATTTTCCAAGAACTTCTAATATTAATATCAGCTAAAAAGTCGGACCGGTATACCCGGTAACTCAATCGCTGATTGGCTGATTTTGGCTACAGTTGACGTATGATTATGACTCACAGATGACGTAAGACTTGGGAAAGTATAAGTGCTGACAAAACCATACTGCTTTCAGACCAATTCTTTTGATGCAAGAATTAACTTTGTCAGGTAATGCTATGCATAGTGATTTTGATGTTTAAATTTTCTAATAAAACATTTGTTATTAAGCAACGTTCTGTAGCGTATGCGTAGCGTTCAGCGCTGGCCTGAACTTCCAGGCTCGCGTTGTTGATCTGTCCCCTCCCCACTCACCGAACCCCGCCTCGTACCAGTAAGCGCGGCCGCTGTTTGATTGGCCCCCGACGGGCCAGCCCCCGGACCGTGCGGCGTGCAACCTTGTGACACATTAATCAGCGACGTCGGACGCCCCAGAGCACGGACAGTGAGCGACGATGGCGGACACTACACTTTCATAGTGAAATATAATGTGACGAATACCTACTTAACCCTATTCCCTGCGGGGGGCAGATTCTGCCCCCCCGGTAGTTTTTCCGGCCATCTTCAACAAGTACTTGGGCAAGTACCACCATGTATACGACCACGATCCCTCACTAAATCGATGACCCGTTTTCGTGCTTCCTCGCCAGCTTGATTTCGCTTACTATTGAGAAGAAAAAAATGTGAATTATCACCAATAATTGACATCATTAAATTGCTTTTTCCGCGTAAATATTAGGTTTCTTTGACTTACTAGTTAATATGATACTTAGATTTCTCGCTTCTCTTCATCATTTCTGAGCTATTTCTCGTTTTTTTTTCAAGGTGAACTATTCCCTTTAAGGTGCCCGCTTATTACAAGCTTACATTTCAAATCACGTCTGATGATCTTCATAAGTGAATATCAGGGGCCCATCCAGGTGAGAAACGGGGCTGGCAGCCCCCCCCCCCGCCCCCTTGAAAGTTGGCGCCTTCGCGCGAAGTCGCCATCTGGGCGCTGCAGGCGCACCGGGAGTGACACATTACGCGACTAAGGAGACACCTGATGTCTTCAAGCAACAGCGTTATGATAACATCATACACTAGACATACACACAATGCCATCTTACTTTGCTTAAATGGAAGGCGCCCATAGGCGGTGGAACGGCGGGGGCACCATGCCCCCTTGAATTTGTAAGAGGGCACCCATATCAAAGTGCCCCCTTAAATTTGGTATGGCTAAGGTTCATGGTTTAGGCCTATTATCAAATTTATGGAAATACGGTTGTATAATGTGAATATTTTCGAGCGTGAATAGAAGCCCGTGGAAAAAATATAAATGAATGACAAATCGTAGAAAATCAATTTGTTAAGCAAATTGCCCTCACAAGACTTCAAAAGAAGGAAAATACATTTTCCTCAAAATGGATATCTCTTATTTTAAAATTTTTATGTTTTTTAACCTAAGCAAATAAAAAAAGTTTTTATCTCACGAAATCAATGCTTTTCAAGCTAATACAAAATGGAACATATATGAAAAACACACATATGGATGATACCCAACCACAATTTCAAAGCAATATCTATATTTTTGATTGACTTATGGCTCCCTATTTACAAGTAGCTTATGTATTCCGTAATTTCTAGAAGTCAAGTGCTTTGGCCTTTAGTGACCAGATAGATACAGACAAATAAATGCAACCGCTGAATGTCTTCGACACAACTGGTCAAGCAACATACATTTTTATTTAAACTAATCAAATTCACATTTTGACTTTGTGTGACCTGACCTTGACGTTATTTGGTGTCAGGTTGTCAAAATGACTGCTACCATAGGCGGCGGAACGGGAGGGCCACCAGGGCACGCAGGGTCTTACACCCAACAATTTGCAAGGATCAAATATATATATATTTTGTTATGGCTAAGGTTCATTATTTAGGTCTAATCATCACATTTATGGCAACACATTTGTGTAATGTCGTAAATATTTAAGAGCGTGATAATCCTCGTGAAAAATTATAAATGTTTGAAAAATCGTAAAAATCATCGTGTTTATAGCAACAGAGAAACGTCAAAATAGAATATGACATTTTCTTCAAAATTATTATCTCAAATTTATCGACTTACGCCGCATAAGCGAACGCTAAAGAATCTAAACAAATCATAACACGTATGCATAACAGCACTTGCTTGTCTGTTAAAGGCATGCATATCTAAATATGTTAAAAAACGACAGTGCTGAGAGAGCCCTCTACCAGCTCTTTTGCAGGACCCTGCCGATCTGCAGATGGCCCCCTGCCGGCATTTATAGGGCCCCTGTCGGTTGTACCTGTCGGTTGCAGAGGGCCCTCTCCGGCCTTTAGTTAGCGGGACCTCTGCCAGCCTGCAGAGGAACCTGCCGATCCGTAGATCACTCTGCCAATCTGTACAGGGCCGGCAGGGCCCACGGTGGAGTACTTTGGGAGATAATGACGTTTAAATCACGTCATGTCATGCCATTTTTGGTGGAGAAATAACACATGTTTGACAAATCGTTAATAATCCAGTTTGAAGGTAAATTGCAAATACAAAAACGACAAAAAAAAAATAAAAAGTATTATATTCCAAATGGATATCTTGGATTTTCGAAATTAAGTTTAACTCTCAAAACTCCCAGAACGTATTTTTGTGTTATCGATAGTTTGTTTGTCTTTGTTTTTCAACATACTGTACTGTTTGAATTATGTCGGCCCCCAATGGCTACGAGGGCCCCCTGGTCAAATTCCTCCCCCTGGGCGAACTTCTGCCTACGCCCCTGACCCCCACGCAAATGAAAGTCCTGGATCCGTCCCTGGTGTGTATGAAAAACATTTAAACGTAATAACATTATTGGGTAATTTATGCACTCTTTCAGAACAATGATAGACAAGTTTCGAAGCCTTTGGAGTAATCTTAAGTTGAATCTTAATATGCGCCATTTATTCATAGAATCCCTGCCTTCTCTTATCACATGACATCATGACAGAAACCCAGCTTAAGTAGTTCACCTCTTATTCTTGCCATATCTGGATAAAGTAGCTGGCATTTATCATGATGTTGAGACGATAAAGCTGTTCTGTGATAAGTTTCAAAGGCATACTTTTTTCGTTCAGCGATGGTGCTCTTTTCATAACGTTCATCTTAGGAGAAAAAAAATGAATAGGTGGCATACGCATCAGCACTATGGTTTCGGGCTACTACAGCACACCATGCATTAATATAGAACATGAACTTCGGTAGTGTTTAATCTGGCTGTAATCTCATGTTATTACGAAGTCTTATCGCTTTCATCACATGACACATGTCCATTCCAACAAGTTTAAGGGACCAGGGGCATTGACTCTTCATGAATTTAAATTGAGTTTGAATTTCTGTACTGACAAGCCATATGGCGTCTTTAGTCCAGTCCTGATCACTGTGCTCATGCTGCTCGGATCACTGCACTAGGTATCGCTCCTGCCGCCCTGATCACTGTACCGCCGCTCCTGCCACACTGATCACTGTACAGCCGCTCCTGTCGCCCTGATCACTGTATCCACCACTCCTGTCACCCTGATCACTGTACCACCCGCTCCTGCCGCCCTGATCACTGTACCGTCACTGCTCCTGCCGCCCTGATCACTGTACCGCCGCTCCTGCCGCCCTGATCACTGTACCGCCGCTCCTGCCGCCCTGATCACTGTACCGCCGCTCCTGCCGCCCTGATCACTGTACCGCCGCTCCTGCCGCCCTGATCACTGTACCGCCGCTACTGCCACCCTGATCACTGTACCGCCGCTCCTGCCGCCCTGATCACTGTACCGCCGCTCCTGCCGCCCTGATCCACTGTACCGCCGCTATTGCCGCCCTGATCACTGCACCGCCGCTCCTGTCCTGATCACTGTACGGAGACGCTCCTGCGCCCTGATCAGGCAGTACCGGCCGCTCCGCGGCCTGATGGCACTGTACGGCTCACGATTGCGCCGGCGTGGACCTTGGTAACACCGCTCCTGGTGGCGACCTGATTGTACATGGCCACCGCTCCTCGCCGGCGCCTGGATCACGTGACCGACCGCTCCGCCTGATCACTGGTATCACCGCGCTTCCGCTGCCGCCCTGCACACTGTACCGCCGCTAAATTGGCCGCCGCTGAGTACTGCAATCCGGTTCCGCGTCCGTCAGCTGATCACTGTACCAGCCGCTTCTGACCCTGTGATATAGCACTGTACGGCCGGGCTCTGCGCCCTTCATCACTGGTACGTCATCTGCCGCCCTGATCCTGTAACAGCCGCTGGCCTAGCCGCCCAGATCACTGTAGCCGCCGCTCTGCCGCCCTCGAATCAACTGTCCGCCGCTCCTGTCCTGATCACTGTACCGCCGCTCCTGCCACGCCTGATTGGCGTGCGCGGCATGTAGCGGCCGCGTCCTGCCAGCCCCTGATCACTGTACGCCGCTACTGCCACCCTGATCACGTGGTACCGCCGCTCGGCCGCCCTGATCCCTGTAAACGGCCGCTCACTGCGGCCTGGATCCACTGTACCGCCGCTCCTGCCGCCCTGTAACTTACCGCGCTCTGCCGCCCTGGAATCACTGTACCGCCGCTCCTGCCGCCCTGATCACTGTACCGCCGCTCCTGCCGCCCTGATCACTGGACCGCCGCTCCTGCCGCCCTGATCACAGTACCGCCGCTCCTGCCACCCTGATCACTGTACCGCCGCTACTGCCACACTGCTTGACTCGAGGCGGAAATGAGCCGAGCAGAGCGGAGCGCGGCTGGCGGCGTAATAAGACTACCGGTCGGCCGGAGGTGTCCGAAGATCAGCAGGAGGGCCATATCAAGGAGACTCAGATCGACAGGGGATGTCATTAACGACACGGTCAGGCCGGGACGGAGGCCAGAGGTGTTATGAAGATATGCCATGTCGAGATTATGCCAGATGGATCAGGCTGGCCGGTCATCGCCATTGCCATAGATGGGGACTTTATCAAATGACAGCGTTATCATACTCTACTACACTCTTGTTGTGTATTTATGACTTAATGAATGAATGACAGTGTCAATAAACTCTGCTATACCCTGTTGTTATCGTATGGTATATTTAATTTTTCGTAAATAAAATGTGCCGCTCTCCAATGGAAGCCTTAAGTTATAATCATAGTTCAAGTAGACTTTTTGCTGGTTGACTAAAAATGGCCACTGGCCAGTCTGCATATACGATTGATAGTTTCATTAACGGTAACGACGCGATTTTTTCTCTCTCGTTAACACTGCAACACGCAAATGACATATCCAGCTCCAGGATATCATCACTAATTTCACAGCTGCGGTTGCTGGGCACCTAATAACATATCCAGCTCCAGGATATCATCACTAATTCCACAGCTGCGGTTGCTGTGCAGCTATTTGCACCAGCGCTCCATCTCACCTCTCTTGGATGCCTGGAAGCTGTCTTGCAGCGGTATTCGCTGGATGCTGGCCACGAGCCGGACGCTAGGCAGCAGCGTGGGGTCGGCGTTCACCCGCTGCACGGCGAAACGGAAGGCCGCCGCCTGGCGCGCGCTGCCAGAGTCAAACAGACCCACTGCCGACACACAGACACACAACGTCGAGTCAGAGCTGGCTATCTTCGCTGGTGAAATACAAAGAGATTAGTGCGCTCAAAGGTAAAGTGAGTTTCATCAACATTAACGCAAAATCATATAAAACCACAAATTTGTATATTCTGTTCTATGGCATCTTCTTGTAATCTTTGAGGTCATTTAACATAAATAAATGATGATGATGATGATGATGATGATGATGATGATGATGATGATGATGATGATGAACATATACGTTCCAGTAAGGTGCAATTGCGTCAGTATTCAGTTCTGTGATTAAGTTTCAAATTATTTGCCTTGAAAATGTATGCCATAGTCTATTTCAATTAAGCGAGTGAAACACATATATTGAATTAACCCGCGCCGGGCCGGGGGGGGTGTTTAGACACCCCCCCTCAGGTTTTTCCTGGATATCGGGAAACGGCGGCGCGTAGCGCCGCCAAATTTTTCAGTACCTGTTCGATCATCTTCTTTGTACAGCTTTCAAAAAAAGTTTTGGCAATAGGTCATGTCAGGTCAGGTCACCAGGCTAGGTCAACAGTGACAACACCTCCGAAAAAGTTTGCGGGTTCCACAAAGCCACAGTTGTTTTTAGCAGATTTGGTTTCCGTACTTACAGGTTCATAAGGAGCATGATCTATCTAAAGTTTGTATATCTCAGATTTTTCATATCGGCTGGGACCTAAGGTCAGGTCAATTTCTGAACGCTCCCTACTTATACAGTGAACTGGGAAAATAAAACAGATGCTTCTTATTCTGCAAGTATGCATTGGTCAGGCTGATTATTTTCAGATCATGTTTTTCTTAGCTCATCTGAATGACTAGGCGGCGATTGTGTTCGTAAAAGATCTCTTACCAGGTCAATCTGAGGTCATCTGAGGTCATCACATGATTTGCTAATAATTTCGTGATATTATGAAGATAGAGACGAGCGGATGAAACACTGTATTTGCTATCGTCTGTCCGCGTCGCCCCATAATGCAACATGACCTACTGGGTCACCAAATGACCTTGACCTGAGGTCAAATTTTGAAGTTGCTCCGGGGAGTCATCATGTTATATTCCAAAGCGTCTTGACGAAGAAGGAACCACGATAGTGTTAAAATATTTATGTGTCATTTTTAGGTCAAGATGCTATTCAGTGAACAACATATTCTTACCAAAAATGCATTGTTTTGACATTTGACTGACCCTCTGGAGCCTACTATTGATCTGAGCTCAAATTTAGGACATAGGGTGCGATTGCAAATATCAATAATCTATCTAATGCTTCTACTTGTTTACCTCCTAGCTATCATAGTTTCCCGAGATATTCTGGGGATATCTGGACTTGTCCTAGAATTGGAAAGATTTGGAGCATATTTTGACCTTTGATGACCTCTGGTGACTCAATTATTGACCTGAGAAATTTTTCACAGAAATAGTTTTCAAATTCCCTTTTGAGACGAGGCTTCGAACGGTACTTTTGGGTTTTATGTCTAGGTCCATAAGGCAGCCGAGGTTAAGCAGGGGGGGTGTCGAAACACCCCCCCGGCCCGAGGAAGGTGGCGCCGAGCACCGGCCCGGCGCGGGTTAATAATAACTCTAGTTGAAGCATATAAGCTGAATGTTCTTATTCATTGGCGTGTATTTTAAAGAAAATGAAATATCCCCTTCGAAAGCTTTTCAACAAGCCATCAGACAAAACGAGAACATCGATGGAAAATATTGCCTCGATCTGGTGTTTTCGAGGTCTATCTTTCAGAAGCTGATGGCTTAGTGGCAGTCGTATGTCTTAAGCTGGACAATGCCCATTCCGTGTAACTGGTGATCAGTTAGAACTCAGTTAAATGATTAGTATCGTATATCTTGGTGATATAAAGCCTCTTAAAACCATTAATCTCGAATGTCTCAACTGAATATTATGCGACATCAAAGAAATATGCACTTAAAAAAGTGTACGAGATATATAATAAGGGTAAGTTAGTTAAGATTATTATAGTTTTATGCATGAGTGGCATTAATGATTCAGCTTATGAACGAGCCGAAGGCGAGTTCATAAACTGAATATGTATTGCCACGAGTGTATAAAACGATTTAGTGCATGGCCGAAGACTGGCTATTTAGAGCACAAGTACATATTTTCAAGAGTTTTTGCAAGGTCATTTACCTAAGGCTTAGCAGTGTATTATCCCTTTTGAGAGTGTATTGAAACTCAAGTTAGTGCATGGCCGAAGACTGCTTTCCCATTGACCATGTGCTTAACTGTAGCGGTGTATTAACTGCAGTGTTAATACACTCCCAAAAGTGATTATTATGCATTACACCACGAGCGAGTATAAATATGCAGTTAATCGACGAGGCGAACGCACGGAGTCATAAACGCATCTTGTATACCTCGCCGAGTGGTCGTAATAATTATTTATCCCACCCCGCTTACGCTAAAAAAATAGATCGCATGTTTAACACAGCTTATCCGAAGATTGCACAGCCGCTGGAATTATCAGATTGATAATCACCAATAGGTATTATTCGCGAGTCTCAACTGAGGGTTGTTAAAAATAGCCTAGGCACGTGACTCCAATGGGCAGGCATATCGGCTGTGGGATAACACTGCTGAGCTCAGGTAGAACAAAAGAAAAAAGAAAAAATGACCCTGCATTCGAACTCTCGAAGCAATATGTACTTTTCTTGCTTTAAACAGTCTTTTCTTCGGCATAGCACTATATCGATTAATGCACTCGTGCATTAAAGATTCAGTTTATGCCACTCATGCATAAAACTATATTAATAAACTTCTAAAGTTAAGCACATCCACATGGCCAATGGGAAAACAGTCATCGGCCATGCACTAAGTCAAGTTTAACGTAGCTAAATATATATGTTACAGTTAGTAGGTATGAGAAATCCGTTAGTATGCATACTAACTAGCTAGTTTGCAAACTAACTGCCTGTCCAGTTAGTTTGCAAACTAACTGACCGGCCAGTTAGTTTGCAAACTAACTAGTTAGTTTGCAAACTAACTAGTTTACTATGCGAAAATCGACGATGTTATTTGGCGTTGTAATACCTACTCAGTGGCAAAATTGGTTTTGATCGACTGTCCGTCTTCAAATTTATATCGCTGGCTATTCCCCGTCCCGGTTAGGCATCCGATTCGAATCGCTGCTTCAGCATTGATGGCCTAGGATCCGTGGGCAGCGGATCGCACTCAAGGTCAGGTCAAGCTGAGTCTGCAGTGAACGGGTGGACCGTGCTTAAAGCGCATNCTGGTAAGCGGTTCCGCCTCCTGGCCAGATGGACAGTTAAGCGGTTCAACCTACTGGCCAGATGGACAGGTAAGCGGTTCCACCTCCTGGTCCAGATGGACAGGTAAGCGGTTCCACCTCCTGGCCAGATGGTCAGGTAAGTGGTTCCACCTCCTGGCAAGATGGACAGGTAAGCGGTTCCACCTCCTGGCCAGATGGACAGGTAAGCGGTTCCACCTCCTGGCCAGATGGGACAGGTAAGCGGTTCCACCTCCTGGCCAGATGGGACAGGTAAGCGGCTTCCACCTCCTGGCCAGATGGACAGGTGAGCAGGTTCCACCTCCTGGCCAGATGGGACAGGTAAGCGGCTTCCACCTCCTGGCCAGATGGACAGGTGAGTGGTTCCGCCTCCTGGCCAGATGGACAGGTAAGCGGTTCCACCTCCTGGCCAGATGGCAGGGGTTGAGTGGTTCCACCTCCTGGCCAGTGGGACAGGTAAGCGGTTCCACTCCTGGCCAGTGGACAGGTAAGCGGTTCCACTCCTGCCAGATGGACAGGTAAGTGGTTCCCACCTCCGCAAGATGGACAGTTAAGCGGTTCAACCTACTGGCCAGATGGACAGGTAAACGGTTCCACCTCCTGGCCAGATGGACAGGAGGTAAGCGGTTCCACCTCCTGGCCAGTGGGACAGGTAAGCAGGTAAGTGGTTCCACCTCCTGGCCAGATGGACAGGTGAGTGGTTCCGCCTCCTGGCCAGATGGACAGGTAAGCGGTTCCACTTCCTGGCCAGTGGGACAGGTAAGCGGTTCCACCTCCTGGCCAGTGGGACAGGTAGGGTTCCACCTCCTGGCCCGATTGACAGGGTAACGGTTCCACCTCCTGGCCGAATGGGACAGGAGGTAAGCGGTTCCACCTCCTTGGTCAGATGCAGGAGGTAAGCGGTTTCCACCTTGCGCAGATGACAGGTAAAGGCGGTTCCACCATCCTGGCAGATGGACAGGACGTAAGCGTTCCACCTCCTGGCCAGATGGACAGGAGGTAAGCGGTTCCACCTCCTGGCCAGATGGACAGGAGGTAAGTGGTTCCACCTCCTGGCCAGATGGACAGGAGGTAAGCGGTTCGCGGTCCGCTTGTGTCATTGACGAACTGAAATTTAGCTGATGTTGGAAACTATGAAAGGAAAACGGTTTGAGCACAGGCTTGTGTCTTCCTCAAACTGTCCCGATCGCATTTTTTTCTCTCAAATAAATTAAGTCACAATGTTTTGATGGTATGGATTTCCGAGATCAGAGCCCACGCTAGCTATGTCTAGTTTTGCGGGTCCTGATCTCACCATTAGATCGCGCAATTCCACTCACCGGCAAAATTAAGAGGGAAAAAGAGATGACGACACAAGCTCTTTTCCTACGAAAAAATATTC
This sequence comes from Semibalanus balanoides, assembly GCA_014673585.1. Classification (NCBI taxonomy): domain Eukaryota; kingdom Metazoa; phylum Arthropoda; class Thecostraca; order Balanomorpha; family Balanidae; genus Semibalanus; species Semibalanus balanoides. The sequence continues at coordinate 24,775 of VOPJ01000809.1, forward strand.
ATGAATTGCAGTTGGTCCTTTTTAGACATTTATTGGGATGTGGGTTTTGAACGAAAAGTTGATTGTTCAAATTTCAAAATTCGAATGTCTAGTTTTCGTCTTTGATGATATCTGATGCAGAGACTCCAGAATGTAGAGATGCAGGGCTCAGATGCGGTCCGTCTCATAAATGGACTATGAGTTTGAGATTGTTTCAGTTTTAATTATGTGACATGATTGACACACAACAAAATTAACTGCAGGAAAATAAGGAACTAGTAGCGAGAAAAATGCATATACTATTCACATCAGCATTTTACAGGGCACCTCATTTTTAGCGGGTAAACGTGAATCAGCTTTGAGTTATCTACCGAAAACTGTTAATAGGTTAACAGTTTAGAATATTAAGAATATTGATGTGACAAATGTTAATCGAGTGAAAGGAAGGCCTTATATTTATCGAATAATTCATGTTTTGAAACCTATTTTAAACTAAAAAACGAATACATAGCTATAATTAAAATCGATAACCTTATCCTCATAATGCCGAAAATATTTTTAAAAAGTCAAATTAATGAGAGCTTTCGGCTTGCGCCTTCGTCAGCAAGTCTTACATTTCCCCCAAAACAGTGTTGAAACAATTACAAGATGAAAAGACGAATAGTTAAATACCCTACTTACCTGTATTTATTCACTCGAGTTAATACCCGGCGCCGGGCCGGGGGGTGGTTTAAGACACCCGTTCTTGCCTTCGCGCTCAGGTTTTCCTGGCTATCGGGAAACGGCGGCGCGTAGCGCCGCCAAATTTCAGTACCTGTTCGAATCATCTTTTGTCCAGCTTTCAAAGAAGTTTTTCACAATATGTCAATGGTCAGGTCAGGTCACAGGCTAGGTCAAGTGACCCCACCCCCCTCGAAAACGTTTGTGGTTTCCACCAAAGCCACAGTTTTTTTAAGGCGGTTGGTTTTGTAACTTACAGGGTTCAATAAGAGCAGACTATGCTAAAGTTTTATATATCAGAGTTTCGAATACGGTGACCTAAGGTCAGGTCAATTTCCTGACCTCCCCATTAATAAGTGAAGGGAAAAATACAACAGATGCTCCTTATTCTAAAGAGATGCATGGATCAGGCTGAATTTTTTTCAGAATCATGTTTTTTTTAGCTCATTCTGAATGACCTAGGTGCGATTGCTTCTAAAAAGTCTCTAAAAAGGTCATCTGAGTCATCTGAGGTTCATCAGCAATGATTTGCTAATAACTTCTGATATAATGAAGATAGAGAACGAGCGGATTACACCACTCTATTTGTATCGTCTGTCCCGCGTGCCCATATGCAACCATGGACCGTATTCGGGTCACCAAATTACCTTGAACTGAGGTCATTTTGAAGTTGACGCTTACGAAAGGTCATCATGTCATAATGTTTTCAAAGCGTCTTTGAACGGAGGAACACGATAGTGTTAAATTGATTTATATGTCATTTTTAGACTAAAAAGTATTCAGGAAAAACATCTTTTACCCAAAACTGCATTTTTGACATTTGATGACCTCTGGACCCAAACTATTTGACCTGGTGAAATTTGAGGACAATGCTGCCATTTCCATTTAAATAGCTTATCTAAATGGCTTCTTTACAATGATTTAACTCCTAGCTACAATAGTTTCCGGATATTTGGGGATATCTGGCAGATATGTCCTAAATCTGGAAAATTGAGAAAAATTTGACCTTGATGACCTCTGGTGACTCTAAATTTGACATGAGCAAAATTTCATACGAAATAGTTTCTAAAATCCCTTTTGACGAGCCTCTCGAACGGTATTGTTTGGTTTTATGTCTAGGTCCTTATGGAGCGAGTTAAAAGGGGGGGTGTCTAAACACCCCCCCGCCCCGAGGAAGGTGGCGCCGAGCACCGGCCCGGCGCGGGGTTAACAGGTTAACATTTGTTGGAAAATGGTTCGATGCTAACCTTTCCGGGTTAACGGGTCAAGTTAGCTGTTGACAAATCATAAAAAGTTAACGGGTTAACGGGGTAAGGGATCAATCATCCACTAGTGTCATATTCATTTTATTCACATTCATATCACATGTGTCATCAATCCAACGTGTCTGCCAGGATGATGTCACCAAAACAGCTAAAATTTAAATGATTTTTTCATCAGCATCCCTGTTCCAGGTGCCAACTGGAGGAAATGTGACAATCAGCACACCTATGCTACTAGATGTAAGTCCTCCGGCCCTGGATACGGTGACGATCGCCGCCGGAGGTCAGCTCGTGTTTGATCCCTCGGTGGAGTCCCTGAAACTGAGCGCCAGTACGGTGGAGCTCACTGGAGGAGAGCTGTGGATCGGCTCGGAAGACTGTCCCTACGAAGCCGAGGCAGAGGTGCTCCTCACTGGTGTGAGGGACGAAAGCGAAGGAGCTGCCTCCGTGCAGAAAGCTGTCCTAGTCCGTGCGGGTGTTCTCGAGGTTCATGGTGCGCCGAAACGCTCGTGGACCCGCCTAGACGCCACTCTCCTCAAGACGACGAGGGACCAGATCATCAGTGGAGCCATCAAAAGTGTTGTAGACTCAGAAAACACGTCAGGCAAAGGTTTCCTTATGTTTGAATTTGACCCTCAGGGTAACAAAGTCAAGAACTGGCGCAAAGTGGTTGGTCCCTCGAAATTCACAAGTATTGCGAGTAAAGAAGGCAACATAGCTTTGGTTGTTGTACAAAATAAAGCGTTTTTCGGCACCTCCACACCAGAAGAGACAGCAGCAGCCTTTGAAAACCTCTGTTTTGGTGGACAACAGTCAAGCGTAATGCGGAACTTAGTTTCCGGGCAGCTTAAGGCTTTCGCGGCCATCTGCCATATCGGCTCTCCAGAAAACAGCGTTGAGGTTTTGGGCACATTTGGCAATGACAGATCGGCGACCGGCTGGCTGCGCAAGACGATCGGTGAGATCGATTTCGCAGCGATGTCGGTGGTATCGACAATTCAATTCACTCCTGTCGATCGTATAGAAATGATTGCATACCCTGTGGACTCCATTCCGAGCTTTCAGCAGACTTTGACGTTGACCGACAGCGCCACAGACTGGCAGGAGGGTGATGCCATCGTGATTGCGTCAACCGATTTCCACTACGGCCAAGCTGAACAGTTCAAGCTCCTGGAATGCGCGGGGTGCAGCGATAACCAGGTGATGATTGAGGGTCCTGTCTGGTTCACTCACTGGGGAGAGGTAACGGACGGGGTGGACATGAAAGCAGAAGTTGGAGTTCTCTCTCGCAACGTACGGGGTTCCATCGGAAATGGAGGAGGAATTTACGGGAAGAAAATATGTGCGACTATTCGACATGACACAATTTGGCGGACAAATAAAGTTTTCGTGATTCAAGTTCGGTCAGAATTGAGAACGCCCGAGTTTTATCACATGGCAGCAATCGGTCATCGGCCTCGTCCCATTAAACTTCCACATGTGCCTGGACACATCTGGTAAGAATGCTTTTATTAACCAAAACTCTATTCACGATACTTTCTCCCGCTGTGTGACCGTTCACGGAACACATAACGTCACTCTTCAGAACAACGTGGCTTACAACCACATGGGTCACTGTTTCTTCCTTGAGGATGGTGGCGAGCAGCACAACACCCTCGTGGGCAACCTCGGTTTCGGAACCAAGCGCGGAACCTTGCTTCCAAGCGACATTTCCGGCCGGGTGAGTACTTTCTGGATCCCGAATCCGGACAACACTCTCTTGAACAATGTGGCCGCTGGATCAGATGGTATTGGCATCTGGATCCTTATGTCATTGCTTCCCACAGGACCCTCCGCTAATGTGGATATGGGTCTTGTCAAAGGACAAGCGTCACGCACGGCGTTGAGAGGTTTCTCTGGTAATAGAGCCCACTCTAATCGGGACTTTGGCCTCCGACTTGATGACATTCTAAGGAACGATGGTACCTTTAGACCTGCGACGTACTCGCCAAGGGTGGATCCCACTGACCCAGGCAGTGATCTGAAACATCTTCACATCGATGACTTTGTTGCTTACAAGAACACCGAGGGAGTTTGGATCAAATCGATGTGGACGCTCTGCACTAATTTCCGTATAGCAGAAAACCACATCGGCCTGATTTTCGCCTCGGCTTGTCCGGCGGACCGCAAACCACACCACGAAATGCTCAGCAATTCCAGAGTGGTCGGTGACACTGCCAACAAGGGAGAACCTGCCGGATCAGTGCAAATTGGACCAGGACAGTTCATCCAAATGGATCGCTCACTTCCCAGAAACAATATAAAGAAAGCACAGATTGGCGTGGCATTCTATCGTGGGCCTGTGCACGTTGTTGATACTTCATTCGCTGGTTTCAAACCCAATGAACTTCGCGGAGCAGGCGCCATCGGCAAGAAGCCCTCCAACCCTTACTTATCCTCGCCGATTGATAGTGTGCGAAACGCAACCTTCGACTATGCCGACCCCAGCGAAGGATCTCGCTTCTACGACGGTGATGGCACTGTCCCTGGGTACGGAGAACGAGACGGCAACCGCCACAACATCGTCCTCGATTGGGACGGCTCACTGACGACGTATCCTCGCGCCAGTGTCGTCCGACCGATCCCTCTGCTGATGAACGCCCGCTGTGTCCTCGTGCCCAGCTGGGGCCCCGGTGCCGGCCTTTGTCCCGATCGTTTCTCACGTCTCAAGACGAGCTCTAGCAGTGGCAAGCCTGAAGCGTTCATGACGCGCAACGACCTCATGGCGAGCGAGGTTGAAGTCAGCCTGCGGGAGAGGCAAGTCAGCTTCTCCTTGAACACAGCCGAGTCGTACATCCTGCACTTTAACACCACTGTGCCGGAGAAGCTGTTCATCACACCCTACGGCCTTCAGAATGGACTGTATCAGAAGGTTGCCGTGTGCGTCGGTGCTAGTCAGCAGTTTACGGTGATGCCGTCCTCCTACAACGCCGCCGCGAGCCTCGCAGAGGTTGACGAGGACGAATCCAACAGCAAGTACTTTTACGACTCCACTGTCGGCACCGTGCATTTCAGGTGAGGTCTCCAGCCGCCAGCAATGGCTATTAGCACTTACGCTGAACAACTTTACCAGCTTGTAACAATTTGTTTTCACATTCATGACGATAACATCATCAATCGTTTCCTTCAAAGTGCATCTCTGCAAAATATGTCGTTAAAGGTATGCTGAATTCCATGTCATTTGCGTTACTGTTTTTAGAGTAGCAGTAGGTATTTTTATTTATACTTTTTTAGAGTCCTCATCATGTTATGATTTTCCCAAGATAAATTCCAACTTATCACTAAATGCATGCAAATATGTATTATGGCCGTCTAACTTCTGTCTGACCTCTGTCTGACCTCTGACCTCTGTCTGGCCTCTGTTCCGTCAGGTTCTCCAACACCTTCTCGCGCGGCGAAGACACCACCTCGCACTGTCCTGGCACGCTGTCCGATCAGAACGGCGAGTGCTCCCTGGTAGTTTCCATCAGACAATCCGAGTCCAATGAAGATGGGGATTGCCGTGAGAGGGCCTACCCGACCTACCAGACGCAGTCAGTCTCAGCTGAGGGCGCTCTCACTGCGCCAGTCTTCACGTAGAGATGTCTCTGCCAGCCAACAATCTTCGCTATGGATAGGCATAGCTTCTTCCTGGTTTTGTCGAAACATGCATTTTATAAAATGTAACACTGGTATTGATTACCTTTTCGGGTATGTTTTGGCAATCTTTGATACTTAGGCTCGGACCAAATTGTTATGCTAATAAATACCATTTTTCGGAGAATGTTTACATCATGGCTTTTGGCTATGTTGAAAGCGAAGGTCAGTCGAATCTGCACCGCAATAATACACTTAAAAACAAAACAAAAATATGGGGAATTCTCATGGTATACCAGCGGTGTCAGGCACCCCAGAAACACCCTTGAAGGTGTTGACCGGAACTTGGTACACCCCAAAACATCTACAAAAAAAATAATGTGGGTTGTTATTCGGCAATATTCAGAGGTAGCGCAGACCAACCAGTGAAATTCCCATGGGTAGTTTTTTCGGTCATATTAGCGGTGTCAGACACTACAGCGACACTTTTGAAGGTGTTGTCTGAAACTTAGTACACCCCAAACACATTAAAAAATCGTGGGGAGTTTTGCGGGCATATAAGCGGTGTCAAACAACCTAGCGATACCCTTGAATGTGTTGACTGGAACTTAGTAGAACCCCCAAATACATTACACAAGTCCAATGGGATGTTTTTCGGGCATATAAGTGGTGTCAGACACCCAGAGGTGCAAAAAGTGTCAAGATGGTCACGAACACGAACACAAAACGCAAAATTAGTCACAATAACTAGAAGAATTAGGAGAATAGTTAAGATCACAGTATCCGCAAATTACTATTTCTTCGGAACACATCATAAGTGATTATCAACAAAAAAAAATCAATGTAAAGTCATGCAAAAATCAAAAACAACCAGCCGCACTTCAGCATTGAGCAAACAGATTCTGGCAGAGTCTGTTTGCCCAATACTGAAGTGCGGCTGTTTTTTTTTTATTTTTGCATGACTTTACATTGATTTTTTGGTTGATAATCACTTATGATGTGTTCCGAAGAAATAGTAATTTGCGGATATTGTGATGTTAACTATTCTCCTAATTCTCCTAGTTATTGTGACTCATTTTGCGTTTTGTGTTCGTGTTCGTGACCATCTTGACACTTTGTGCACCTCTGCTCTCTGGTGCAAAGTTCTTCCCTAATACGTGCTGGTGGGTGATGACCATCATTTTTCTTAATACAAAGCTGAAATACAATATTTCGATAACAAAATTATCGGTCCAATTTTTTACCATCGAAGGTTTATGTATAGAAGTTTATTATAGACTGTACAAAAATCCTAAATTGTAAATGGACACATCATTAAACCAAATGGTTTTACCAGAAAACACGTGTTGAAATTGTAAACCTATCAAAATTCCCAAAGCAAAAATATTGTATCATTTTTATATGATTCATGGCGATATGATGAAAGAGTTATAGGCTTGCATAACTCGCATGATTAAGATGGGATATATTAGCCGTTTTCACGATGGATTATTTTGCGCAAAATGTTTTAAAACATTTAAAAATGTTTTAAAATTTTAGTAGTAGCCGCTTTCACGATGGACTTATTGTAAAAAAAAAAATCGCCCTACGGTCCCATAGGGCAAAAATTAAAACATTTCTCGCAAACTAGCCCATCGTGAAGACGGCTACCACTGAAACATTTTAAAACATTGTAACAATGTTTTAAGCATTTCGCGCAAAATAAGCCATCGTGAAAATGGCTATTATATTGCCAAAGCAAATAATCGTTTTGCACGGCATTGCATTGTAGCCCGATCCTTTAACTGGAAAACTATTCGAAGGACGAGGATACAAATTGCCCAGAATGAATCTACAGTCCGAATAAGTCATAACTCATAAGACATAGTTTTATCGAAATATGAGATAAATTATGTTATTTTGAGATTGTTTTGGTCGATCTGTCCTAGAATTCCTAGCATGACGATCTGTTCCTAGAAGTCCTAGCAAAGCCAATACCTCGCTTCCACTCAACGGAGACTTAAAGCGTTTTGTTCCAGCGTTCTAGTATGCTAGTTTTTGCCATCAAAGGCTTTTTGGCCTAAACTCATCTTATTTGGCTAAAAAGGGGGGTAAGAGTTAGCGTAACGTAATTAAGGGAGGGGGTTTAC
>VOPJ01000810.1:0-14473 GCA_014673585.1 Semibalanus balanoides
ATATTCCACTATACGTCATCTCTCTTGTTTAGAATGACACGTGTTTAGCAGTTTCAGTATTGTTCGGCATCATAACTCACTTCTGTCGCCCGTTTCAGCTTCAACCAGCTGGACCTGCCAGCGTTCGAAACGTACGACAAACTGCGCGAAAACCTACTGAAGGCCGTCCAGGAGTGCTCGGAAGGGTTCGGTTTCGCCTGAGGCTGTCCTGGCCGACGCCCGTCCAGTGGAGCAGCAGCAGCGGCGGCGGCGGCTCGTTTGAGAGCAGCGTCTCCCGCCGATACTGGCCAGCCGACAGGCGGACACCGACCGGCCGGCCGGCCCAGCTGCGGTGTATTTGTGTTGGGTTGCCAGGCGCGGAGCGCCGCGGACACCAGTGTGGGGCTGTGGAGCCCGCCAGGGGCCGATAGGGGCCGACGGGTCGACATTGGCCCGATAAGGGCCGACACAGGCAGGGCCTGAAGGAGCCCGACAGGGGCAGGATTGGCCAGCCGCCCTCTCTCTCAGCGAACGGCGCGCGACCCGGCGTAGCGACGGCGCCGACGACTGGCTCCGCCTCTTTGTGTGAGGCGAGGGGCTTTCAGTGTGGACTCTCGAGTTGACGTAGAGACGGTATGTACCATCACTTGTGCGGCGCGACTGTATCAAATTGTGGTTATATTAATAAAGTTCCCATTGATTTAGATCGTCAGTTTGGGTGTGGTTGATCTGTGGGGTCAGAAGATCAGTTTTTGTTTAGCAAACTGGAAGGTTCTCATGGATGCTGTATTAAGACATATTAATGCTCACAATGCATATGGTAGACAGTATGATAACATTTGATTTCCTCGTCCGTCCAATCTCCTTCAAAGCAACCAACGGTACGCTGGCACGACAGTCCCGACGTTTTGGGTCGTCCGTGACCCACTAAACGCTTCCAGACGTGGCATACCTCAGCACTGGATAATCCCCTGGTGGCTGGACATAGACGCTGTGCACTTATGAGACGGCCATCGGAACCCTCCATCGTTTCCGTCAGTTGGAGCGTAGCCCTTCTGCAAAGCCATTCTGACCACTGGCTACAGTTACCCGATTATTGCACGTCGGCCCTTACTTCTGACAAAGTTCATCTCTTCCACTGCTGACTGCTCTCCCTCTAGTTCTGCACGCAACGCGTGAGCTCAGCTCGGCATCGTCTCAGTTCAGCTCAGCACTGTTGGTGTTCATCTCAGCACCCCCTCAGCATCGTCATAGCTCAGCTGAGCGTCATGTTATGTCCTCTCAGCTCAGCTGGCGGCTTGGGCTGGCTCGTCTTCGTCAAACGGCGACTCGTACGCCTCCATTGGCGGGCAGGTGCACACCAGGTTCCTGTCCCCGTAGATATCGTCAATGCGCGCCACTGTTGGCCACATTTTGTTTCCGGGCTGGACGAAGGGGGAGGGGAAGGCGGCCTGGCGCCGGCTGTATTGTCGGGGCCAGTTGTCGTTCAGCACGCAGGCCTGGGTGTGAGGCGAGTGTTTGAGAGCGCTCTCCGACGCTGGTACCCGGCCCTCCTCGATGTCGCGCAGCTCCTCACGAATGTCTGGCGATAGAAGCGGGTAGATATGTCAACAAAGGACAGACATCTCGACATAGGACAGACGTGTTTCAGTAAGACATACACAACTTGAGACAAACATGTCTGGTATAAATCGGCACAAATGGGAATCTCGGTTAGATTCTTTCATCTCACCCCTAGCAACATGATAAGCAACGTGATCTGTTCCTTAGTTTTGGTTATTTTGTCTGTTTGATTTGTTTTCTCTGGAGAGACGCTATGACGACTGTACAATACGATTGATTATATTTGGAAATACTTTTTTTCACATTGTCAAAAATAGCCATACATCGCGCCGATTCAGGACAGAAGGACGTACATAAGTAGCTGTACACTGGTGAATAACAGATGCGGCGTAAATATTTTATAACGCGCTAACATTGACTTCAAATGCGACGCCTAGTTACCAGTTTGAGTCACTGCGTCACAGTCTGGTCTATTGCTCCGATGAAGGGAGGTGTGGCCCTGCCAGCGCCATGTTGAATGTTGTGTTTGGATTCGGAGAAGGCCTGTCGGACCAAGCGGCCAGTAACGACCTCGATAACCGACCGCACCCCCCAGCGGACCGGCTGGTGTTGGTACTTTGCCAGCCAGAGATGAAAAACGTGCAAAACTTGTTGCAAGATTATCAAAAGTTGAAACTGCAGCACGCTCAATTCGTATTATGAAAAACAGCACAGAGAAGGTATTGCTTTAACTCATCAGATATGCAATCTTCGTAAACTTTCGATTACAAAATACGTTCATATTGTGTACTTTAAGTTGAAGCATGAATTATGCAGCCTTGAGGGAATTTTGTATAGTTTTTCATCTCGGATACGAGCCACGGTCAAACACGCGGATTGCTAGGCCGTGACTCCCCCCCCCTCCTTCCCGCCCCTGTCATGGGGGTTATGCTGGCTCGTCGCCGACGTCCTTGTCAGTGAACTCAGTAGCCAACTGGCCACGGCTACGCCGTTCATCGGTGGACTGCACCGTGTCCGTTGATGATAGGAGTATGCTACCCCCCCTCTACCCCCCTCTACCTCCATTGTTTACGTATAACTCGATCGATTGGTACTGGCCCACGCGTGTTCACGGTCCGATTCCGCCGGACCGGGCCTTTTACCGATGTTATGTGTTGTTGCTTGGGCTGCCCTGGCAACGCCGCCGCGGTGGCACGGTGATGTGGTGCCTGGTGGTGTAGTGGGTCCTGTGGGTGCCAGACGGGAATGTACCTACTGTTCTGAGGAGGCCATAGGGGAGGGGAGGGGGTGACTCACACATGAGAGCGTCACAGAATCGGTCCAGCTCTGCCCTGTCCTCCGACTCTGTCGGCTCGATCATCAGCGAACCGCTCACCGGCCAGGACATGGTCGGAGCGTGGAAACCTGAAACATAAATATGTTGTAAAAGGTGACGGTATTCGTATTCGTTTATTAATGATTCGCTCACGAAGTGGGTATTATGAATCCTGTGCATTGTAGAGACAAGTGACAGGACATTTAAACATACGCTGTAAGGAACGGTACACGATACAAACAGCGCGGACATCCGACTGTCCATTCATGCTTTACTGCCCCATGGCATGCAGGGAATTCCCCACGACTCTGCACCTCGGTGATGTCAGCCGGAAGGGAATTCCACGCACGCGCGGCTCTATATGAGAAGGTTCTCTGCGTGGCTGACAGGCGACACATCTCCCCAGCTGCAGTTCTCCCTCAGCGACAGCTCTCGTTTTCCTCTGGGATACCTGTGATCGTCTAACAAAGAGAGCTCTGAGGGCCGGCGGGCTGTTGTGTTCATTCAGCGCACTTGACACTTTGAGGCAGTCTCGCTGATGTACCATCTCCCTCGCACTCAGCCACCCTAACGAGCTGAGGACAGGTGAGATATGCTCACTGCGCCTCACCCAGTCTCACCGTCTCCCAGTCTCGAAAATTCTCGCCGCAAAGGTGATTTTTTTTTGTAATCCGTGACAGATGGCACTGGGGGCCCCGCCTCAAATGGGGGGGGGGGGACAGTACAGTAGGTGGGGGAAGACGTGAACCTGCACCAGGAGCTCGAGAGCTTTTGGTGTGAAATAGTGGCGAATTTTGTAGAGGGATGGAAGGATAGCGTTGCACTTGCGAACCACCGTCGATATATGTGGCTCCCAGGTCAGACCTTGGTTCAGGACTCTGCTCAGGATCTTTACAGTGGGACATGACGGGATATGACGTGAGCGTGATAAGGTGATGTGGAAGCTGGATGTCTTTTATTGAAGATTTGGTGCCAAAGATGATGAAATGGGTCTTGTCAGGGTTGATTTTAAGACTGTTCGACAGAAACCAATCTTGAAGGTTGAAAATAGACTCAGCTAACAACTACTCCTGAATAATGTATTCGCTTGGAGAGTTACGCATTAGTGTATCCGCTGAATGCTACTTTGTTGACGTTCTTATTTGTCTTGATAATGAGTCAAGTGATAGTTTTTTATCCCTCCTGACAACATGTGCTGCATTGGTAGATCGATCAGAGAAATTACCTTCATTTCGCATAGAGAACAGACCATCATTTATGAGCCTGATTGTCTAACTACCGCTATCAATGTAGCATCTCCGCGTCACAAAACTACATATCGGCGGCGGCTCCGACCGCCAAATAGACAGTCAGCTGACCTGCAGCGGCGCAGCTGCCGTCTATTGGTCGTGACCTGAGCCGCTAACACTGGCCGACGTGTCGTATGGGCAGCTACTGACCGTAATCCTGCAGTCGTTTGGCGATGTCCACCACCTCAATGCCTGCCGACTTTTTGAACTCCCGGCAGTCAGACGATGAATCGTGGGCCACCATGCCGGAACGGCCGGTGAACAGGATCTTGTAGTGGTTCTCCAGGCGCTTCTTCATGTAGTTGGCGTTCAGGATAGCCACCTGAGTGGCTTTCCGTAGGCCCTTGTAACCCATCATCTGCAGGGTAGAGCACAGCTCGGCGGTAAGCTGGCTAGTGCCGGGTCGGTCTGGTGCAATACCTACTATAGTTTTCGGTACTTATGAATTGTATTTCAGCTTAGTGACGAATCAATTTTTATAGCTGCGATTGATGCCAAAAATCTCGCTTAGTCAATGAGGACAATGACGCTAAACCGCGTCTGTCGTTTGACTCGCTCGTCTTTACGAATTAATTTGGGTGATAATATTAATATATGGAATAAACCGGTAAAGCAATGTCGGCCGTCGATGCTTAACGGCGTCGTATCAGTTTGCGGGGCTAGCACACAGCGCCAGAGACAAATGCTGACGCTACTGACCTTAATGTAGGCCCAGGAGATGGGTAGGATCAGTGCGGAGCCGTACGGCGCAGCTGACACGACACCGAAGCTCTGGGCGTACTTGACCCCGGCCATGGGGTCAACGACCGGGTGAGAGGGCAGGAACGGTGCCAGGTGCTCCTTCCTGCAGCAACATACAGACTAAGGTTAGACGGTGTCCTTGATCTTGGTCTGTGAGCGTCCCGGTACACGTCCAGAAGTTGGCAGACATGACCGTGGCTTATTGATAGGTTCTAGTGGAGGGTTAACCCTGTATGTATGCCGACCTGTAGTACCTTCGCCGTTCGAGCATTGTCCAAAGTCATTTACTTAAGCGCATATTTCCTCGCGAATTAGACCTAAGCACAAGAGTCACGACAACAATTGCAGCACATCTTGCAACAAGCTCAGATATACGTGTAACGAGTCAAGAGCTCGACTGATTCACTCACACGCCGATGGGTCCCATGCCGGGCCCGCCTCCTCCGTGTGGAATGCAGAACGTCTTGTGCAGGTTCAGATGCGAGACGTCCGAACCGTAGTCTCCGGGCCGACACAGGCCCACCTGCGCGTTCATGTTGGCGCCGTCCAGGTAGACTTGCCCGCCGTGCGCGTGCACGTCGGCACACACCTCTGCGATCGACTCCTCGAACACGCCGTTGGTCGACGGGTAGGTGATCATCAGACAGGCCAGGTCGTCCTTGTGCTTCTCGAACTGGTGGTGTGAGGTGATGTGAGGGGTGAGGTGAAATGAGTCACTTGGAGCAGTCACAGACACATATCAGTGGGATGACGCAGCTCACATCGGATTAGGTGTCACGTCTATATTCTCAGCCACAATAAGCTTCCGGTTCAAGACAGTTTAACGAGAACGTGTGCTAAATATACGATATTAAATATCTTTAGGCTTATCCGTATCCATGTGCTAGATGTGAATTGGTCATTTGTCGTCAGTGGTGAATCTGATAATCGTGGCCTGGGGGTCAAGGGCAAATGCTCAGTTGAAATAATGTTAAACAATACCTTCTAGGTATAATTAGTGTATATTATTAATCTAAAATACTTATTTTAAACTATACCTAACAATTATTACAATTGGATGAAACCATTTTGTCCGTTTCATACAGGAAAAAATACCTCATCAATTTTCCCCCATTTTACTTCTTTCAGCCCATAAATTTGACAAATTACCTAATTGTTAACTGAAATTGGTAGGCAAACACTCTGACTGAAGTCCTTTAAGAACGACAATGAGCCCAAGGCTCTAAGGCCTGGCAAATGCTGCCTCAAACCTACTGAGGCCCCTCTCAGACCACCGGGTTCTTTCCGGCTTAGACAATGACCCTGAGCCCTCAAAGACCAGCCTGGGGCCCGCTCAGGCCTGACAAGAGCCACTCGAGCCGACTGATGGCCCCCTCAGGCCGACTGAGTTATCCTTCAGGCCGACCAAGGGCTCCTCAAACCGACAAGGGCCCCTCAAGTCGACCAAGAACAATACCCTTAAGGTCAACAGAATAAGAGCCCCACAGTCTCGGGCATCCCGGTAAAAAAAAAACGGCGCCCTCGGGCATCCTGGCGCCTTTGACGCCGGGATGCCCGAGGGCGCCATTTTTCAGGCAGGGAGTTTCCGCCACTACGTTTAGTTTTCACGAAGGGTTTATTTTTACCCGGTAGTACCCGGTAGTACCCGGTAGTACCCGGTAATATTTCGTGCGTTTTGAATAATTGAGTCTAAGAACACGGCTTTTCCTGGATATTTTTGGTGTCAATTGAAACTTTATAATTCATTAAGTTTCAATTAATACCAAAAATATCCGGGAAAACCGTGTTCTTAGACTCAATTATCCAAGACACATGATTCATGAAATATTATCGGGTAATACCGGGCATTACCGAGTAAAAATAAAACCTTCGTGAAAACGGCTAATTGCGCATCAAAATTACAATTTTGTATAATCAAAGAAGCGTATAGGCAAAAACCAGCACAACTACACAAACTTAAGCTGTTATTTTGGAAGCCTGAATCGGAAAGGCCCCAGAATGTATTTTATTGATATATACGTGTCCGCTTCACGATGGACGAGAGCCCCCTGACCGTGCCTCTGCTGGGACTGCATTATATAACGCGCATCTCTGTCAGCGACCTTCAGAGGCGGGACAACAGACACGACATACATACAGTGAGTGTGTCCAGATGCCGCCGGCGGACTACCAATGTAACTAGTCCAGCGCGGGACATAGATAGTAGGCTTCTCCTGGTGTCAGTCTCTGGCAATCCGTTGTCTGTTCATGCCATGCCGGCCATGGGCGTCGCCACGTCGCAAGTCGGGCGTCGCAGGGGACACCGTACACTAGGGACATTGTCCCTAGAAATTTGCAGTTGTCCCTTATATTATCCCACATTCAGGGGCCCTTGGCAGGGGCGTAGGAACTCATTTGAAGTTGGGGGGGGGGGGCAAAATGCATTTTGAAGTCGATTCTTTCCATGCAACGTCCATAGGTGTAATGTTAAAATCCGAAAATGTTTGGGGGGCAGTTGCCCCCCTCACCCCTGGCCCATAGGCTCCTACGCCTATGGCCCTTGGTCACATATAACTTACTATTAAAGGCAAGTCTGTCTGTCTGTTCGTTCATACCGATTTCTTCCGTACCTATGCTTTAACATTTTATGAATTAAAAATGTTATGGGTTTGACACATTAGCTTATAATATTATCTTAGAAATTGATTTTGCAGATCGCATCACGACATCTACGTGTGTATTTATGTGTCCCTCATTTCCCAACATCAAACTGTCCTCCTAAACGTTAAGATAATGTCAGTGTTTATTAAAATAAAACGATTTTTCAACGTAAGATACGCCATTCGCCATGTCTCCATGTTCGCTATAAGGCACAACATACAATGTAATTAGCAGATACTATAGTATTATCATACGCCAAAAAAGACCACATTTTTGTCATTCCCTGGATGTTTAAAGGTCTAAGGCTCGTTTTAAATTCAAATATTTACTGATGCCCTAGATCCTGAAGCATTTTACGTCGATGGATCCAGAAGATCCCAGATCTGCATGCATTATACGCACAAGGATCCACTGGGATCTAAGATCGTTATAATTTTTTACTGAGGGATCCACTGGGAATCCAGATCTTACTTCGGGATCCAGGCACAAGTCTGGTACATATTTATTGGGTTTTGTCCCTAGTAATTTTGCATAATATGTCCCTAGCTGGTCTGAAGCAGTGGCGACGCCAATGAGCTCCTGTTATCAATCTCCTGTCGTCAATCTCCAGATCCAACTTCGGGATGTCGTCAGTCAGTCTCCTGTCGTCAGTCTCCTGTCGTCAGTCTCCTGTCATCAGTCTCCTGTCATCAGTCTCCTGACGTCAGTCTCCTGACGTCAGTCTCCTGTTTTCAGTCTCCTGTTTTCAGTCTCCTATTTTTCAGTCTCCTGTCACCAGCCTGCCCCTCCTCTGCTTCTGCTGCCCCTGACACCTGACCGTCAGACACATGCCAGTCCCATCCGGCCACCGAGCGGCCAGACCGAGACAGGACGAGCCAAAAACAAACATGTCGCCTCGGTGACGAAAACCAGGCAAAGGTCACAGGCTGGACTGTCAGCCGGGTCGCTTTGACGGACACTACGGCTGGGATTGTCGTGTCAGCTGGCTCGGTTCCCTCCGTCTCATACCTGACGTGGATGAAGCAAGGCCGACTTTTGACCTGAGATATGCTTCATTGTTGAATTTGGCCTTAGTTGGTAGGCTGACTAGTGACCTTTGACCTGAGCTGCTGGTCCACTCACCAATAATTTTTGACCTGAGCTGGTCCACTGACCACTGACTTTTAACCGGAGCTGGTCTACTGACCAATGACCTTTATTAACCGCCCCTGTAGCTCAGTGGGAGAGCGCTGGACTTCTGACCTAGACCTATCCCGGTAGTGGCAGTCCGGGTTCGAGTTGCTTCGGCGCCCGTTATTTGCTCCTGACTGGGATGGCCCGCGGCCGGTGGCAGCGGTGCCACTCAGGCCAGGTGACGTCGTGAGCGGGGGGGACCTTGTCCAGGTATGTCGGGCACGTACAATTTCGTCTCTAAAAATTTGCCGCCAACAGGAATTTGCGCGATCGGTGTGGTGAGGTCAGGGCCTGCGCAACAAGCTCTGCTTAGCGCGGGTTCTGACCTCGGAAAGCCATTCATACAAAAAAATCGGACTAAATTTAAAAACAAAATAAAAGCGGAGCTGGTCCACTGGCCACTAATAGTTGACCTGAGCTGGACCACTGACCTTTAACCGGAGCTGGTTGAGGTCAATGCTGCCGTCCTTGGACACCTGGACGGCCTGGACCTTCATGCCGGCCATCTGAGCCGAGGCTGGGTTTGTACCATGGGCAGAGGTGGGGATCAGACACACTTTACGGTGTCCATCGCCCTTGGCCTGGAGGTAGGACATGATGGCCCGCAGGCCAGCGTACTCGCCCTGGGCACCGCTGAAACAGAGGGACACAGTCGGTCCCCGCTGAAACACAGAGACAGTCACTGAGCTGCAACACAGAGGGACACAGTCGGTCCCCGCGAAACACAGAGACAGTCACTGGGAGCTGCAACTACAAGGACACAGTCGGTCCCCGCTGAAAACACAGAGACAGTCACTTGAGCTGCACACGAAGGACACAGTCGGTCCCCGCTGAAAACACAGACACAGTCACTGAGCTGCAAGCACAGGAGGGACACAGGACTCGGTGGTCCCGCTGAAACATCAGAGAAACATCCTGAGCTGCAACACAGAGGGACACAGTCGGTCCCCGCTGAAACACAGAGACAGTCACTGAGCTGCAACACAGAGGAACACAGTCGGTCCCCGCTGAAACACAGAGACAGTCACTGAGCTGCAACACAGAGGGACACAGTCGGTCCCCGCTGAACACAGACCAGTCACTGAGCCTGCAACACAGAGGCGACACAGTCGGTCCCCCGCTTGAAAACACAGAAACAGCCACTGAGCTGCAACAACAGAGGGACACAGTCGGTCCCCGGCTGAAACACAGACACAGTCACTGAGCTGCAAACACAGAGGGCACACCAGTCGTCCCCGCTGAACAGCTCAGACACAGTCATGAGCTGCAACACAGAGGGACACAGTCGGTCCCGCTGAAAACACAGAGACAGCACTGCTGCACACAGAGGGACACAGTCGGTCCCCGCTGAAACACAGAGACAGTCACTGAGGCTGGCAACAACAGAGGGACACAGTCGGTCCCCGCTGAAACCAGAAGACAGTCATGAGCTCAACACAGAGGGACACAGCGGTCCCCGCTGAAACACAGACACAGTCACTGAGGCTGCAACACAGAGGGACACAGTGCGGTCCCCGCTGAAACACAGACACAGTCACTGAGCTGCAACACAGAGGGACACAGTCGGAACCCGCTGAAACAGCAGACAGAGAGGCAGTCTGCACTCTGCCGCCGTTTCTCGTGTCACATGTCGGTGCCAGCTGCGCCAAACAATAACTAAACACAACGCTGCAAGTGACAACAGACAGACGGCTTTGTAACGGATGCTCATATTTGCCAGTCATTTGTAGCAGTGAACATGACGATTGGTGGGGCCCGATTTTTTCGCGCAAACTCCCAGGTATGAATTGCTTAGCAGAAATAAAGGAAGTATAGGTTATCGAAATACCATTCGATCGAATGCTGATTATCACAAACCTTTAACCCTATTAGTGGCAGGCTCCCGGCTACCCTAATAGTGGGCAGGGGGGGGCATATTCGCCCGGAGATCTCGAGATCTACCAGTCCGATTTCAAAATCAAACGGTGTCGATCTACCGTAAACATGATTTACATTCTAAAAAGGAAACCTAATTTTATCATCTTAAATAGGGGCAACAGGGGCCAAAATACAAAAAATGATGTATTTTTGATCCAACACAGCTGCCATGTTTATCCAACCGATTTAATTCAATCAACAATGATCGAAGACATTGAGTAGGAAATTGATAATGTGATTTGACGATGTGAAAATTCAAAAATCTAGGCGTGGCAGGTCACTAAATTGGGGGGCAAAGTAAAAGCTGTAATTCAAACGTTTTTGATGGCTTTTTCTGAATAAATGATAGTTAGTTATTTTTACATCATAAAAAATAGTTATTAAAACATATTTTTGTATCATAGGCGGTGCCAGGTTTACGAAAAAGGGAGGCAAATATACAAAATATGATCCGCATGACCATGCTTCTACCAGAATATAATCATTTTACTGGTCATGGATAAATCCATTTTGAATGCTGCAAGTCTCATAGGCGTAATCCCGGATCCCATTTGGGGAGGTGCAGACCTTTTGATAGTAATAAATCCCGCTAATATAATACTAACTAAGTGGCTAAATATAATACTACTAACTATTTACTAGTTTTGCTTGCAATTTTAATTCCATAAAGTTTGCCCGCTTTTACCCTACCTGGGCTCGCCTAATTCCTCTTCAATGTTAAAAAAGGACCCCTGCTGCTTTCTTCATCGGAAGAACTGCAGTATATTATGTCCTTGTAGGCCCATGCATCAAAGTTTCCTTCAATAGTATGACCCCATGTTTTTTGGTTCTGAAGCGCGCCTCTGCAATAAAATGTATTTATTTTGCTCTCCTGGATCATATTTCCAGTCATCATTCTCAACTAATCTGTTTTATTGTGTCGTAATCGCTGGTATATGCGTTATCACTATGCAAGTTACCCCCTTTTTCTGTGCTGGACACGCCCTTGAAACTCAAGACGTAATAATTATGCCAATTAGAGAGAAGAAACATGCTTCAGCATCTTCATCGCTATAAACGCAATTTATATTGCTTGTTGACTGTCAGCTAGGCGTTTCATACTTTTTGGAAAATTCCCCTTTTCAAGTACCTGAAACCCTCTGCCGTAAAAAATACAATAATATCATGAACATCAACTAATTGAACTTATTAAAAAAAAAACGTAACCTATGCAACTTCCCTCAATACTTGAGGCAGTTAGGAAGAATCCTGAAGATCGCATTTCCGTATTATCGCCAAATTGTCGCCGAAAATACTCCCAAAACTGGGCCCTGGAACCGCTCTGTTCATGTCAGAAACTCCAAAATTTGACTCCAGATGTGAAAATCAATTTTAGAAAAAGTCCAAAAGTTTCATAATCCTACTCCCAGCCGTTTTCGGGAAATATCTAAGAAAAACATGAGGTGGGCAATGATTTGCCCCCCCCTGCCACTAATAGGGATAGAGTCGGCAGCTCTATTAGGCATACCAATTATCACAATCACCCGTTTGTCTGCCTAATAAATATTTGTGTTCATTTTGAAACAAACGTTTTCCCTTCATTTTGCCATAACACAAAATAATCAATCGCTTTTGATTGAGAACAATTGATGGATATTCATTATTCATATTCACCATTCACCATACACTGAATCTCACCTGTTGGGTTGAAAGGAGATCTTGTCGTATCCAGTGATCTCACACAGATCGTGTTCGAGCTCCTCGAAGAGCTCCTTGTAGCCCTGCGCCTGCTCTTGAGGGCAGAACGGGTGCAGCTCGGTGAAGTGGGGGAAGCTGCACGGCTGCATCTCCGTCGTGCTGTTCAGCTTCATCGTGCACGAGCCCTGCGCGACGTGCGCGTGCAAATAGAGCGGCAGCACGGGTCAGTCGTCAGCGATGACGTAGTGACGTAGTGTCTACCTCAGACCTCAGACCGGTATCGATACAAATCTAACGCAACCGTCTCCCAGATACAGTCCGATCTTTTAACTGGAAACATGCTTTCACATCGCATATTATCTTGCTAAGAAACAAAAGAATCGAACTTATCACTTATGACGTGTGAGGCTGTACCCTGGAATCTAGTTTATATGAATCAATTAACTTGATTTTGACGATAATATTACGCAAACTACTTATGAAAAAAATACGCTGCTGTATTTTTGCATTTAATAATAACAAAGATTATCGCTTAATATAAATGCTTATTGCGGTGAAATACCAGTTTGTACTGTTAATCTGAAGCCTGCTATGGGCACCACTCACTCCTCTACACCTCTCTAACACTCTACTCCTGGCACCAAGTCTACTCTGCACCACTCTACGTCTGCACCACTCTACCTCTACAACACTCTACCTCTGCACCAGTCTATCTCTACACCACTCTACCTCTGCACCACTCTACCTCTACAACACTCTACCTCTCCACCACTCTACCTCTGCACCAGTCTACCTCTGTACCAGTCTACCTCTACACCACTCTACCTCTGCACCAGTCTACCTCTACACCACTCAACCTCTGCACCAGTCTACCTCTACCCCAGTCTGCCTCTACACCACTCTACCTCTGCACCAGTCTACCTCTGCACCACTCTACCTCTGTACCAGTCTACCTCAGCTAACTATGACTGACCAGTGGGATCATGGAGTGCACCAAGGACACATCCTTGTTCTCCAGACTCTTCATGTAGCGGACGATCTGTGTTTCGGACTGATGAGCGCTGAACACCGGGTGCTGCAGGAACGGGGTGGTGCGCCGGAACTCTGTCTCCAGCAGGCTGCCGGCAATGTGCTCCCCTTGCACTAGGGCGGCCACGTCGTCGGCCGTCTTAGAAGACTCGAACACCCAGAGCAGGTCATCAATGTCGTGTGCTTCGACCGTCTCGTCCATCGAGAGGCCCACCTGAGAAGAAGCAGACTTTAGTGCTGGATTTCGCTGGAATTGAATCCGATTCCGGAATAGATTCCGTTTGTACTGGAATCGGAATTGGATTCGATTCCGCTGGCATCTGTATGTAATCGGAATCAGGTCGAATCAATCATCTATACAAAATGATGGAATCGGAATCAGAATCAATCAGTGGCGGCGGAACGGCTCTGGCAAGGGGCACTTCAATATATTTCAATTTCACTCCTCAGTTTAAATGTTGCAAGACCGGGGGGGGGGGGTCAGAGCGTCCATTTTATCTAGTTTTGTGAATTGGTGTTTCGCTCAAGGCGGAAGGATGGGTGACATTGGCCCCAGTGAACACCCCCAGCCCGCCTGCTAAGGTACTCTGGTCGCACTGCTCCTAAATAACATATATATATATATATATATATATATATATATATATATATATATATATATATATACCATTTATCGGCTCAATGAGACATAAAATTAATGAAACTCGGCATATCGGACAATTTCATGACATTTATTGTCACTTTCTCAGCGATTATGGCACACTCGTAACAAGATCACAGTTTCATAACATATAGAAATTAAACAACACGCACTAATGTTGATAGTACTTACTCCTCGGGCGGTAATACATGTACACAAATCCACCACAAGCAATTTCATAAGTTCATAAACATATAGGTAAAGTCGATTGGAATAATGGCCAAAAATGCATACAGATACACTACAACACAAGGTATGCATATATTTTTGGCCATTATTGCAATCGTCTCTACCTATATGTTTATGAACTTATGAAACTGCTTGTGGTTGATTTTTGTGTATAAGTATTACCGGCCGAGGAATACTATCAAAATTAGTGCGTGTTGTTTAATTTCTAGGTGTTAAAAAACTGTGGTCTTGTTATGAGCACTGTAGGAGGAGGGGGGAGGG
>VOPJ01000811.1:0-24205 GCA_014673585.1 Semibalanus balanoides
TTTGTTCCTAGGTATTGTACAAATTGGTCCGATACCTATTATTCTACATAGATACAGGTCTAACTTTGCGGTTCGAATGTTTTTACCTCGCTACAGTAGTTTACCGGCTACTACAGGCTACAGTTTACCGGCTACGGCTACAGTAGTTTACCGCGGTCACAAATGAAAACAGTTTCCAGCATATTTAGAACATTCAACATGCATCTTATACATAATACTGCTGCTATCATAAACAGAGGAGACACTACGGCTCTACGGTATCCACTACGGGCATGGGGTGACATTTACTAAAATACAAATGTCTAATATTGACCTAAGGAACATTGTTCAACATGTATTATCTACGGTTATTTACCTAACATGAAAGCATGTACTGCATCTTTTCTATCCATTCTCTCTCGCATAAAGCATGTATAAAGGTAACTAGGCTAAATGTTATACGACAGGAGGAATGATACTACATTTATAGCACAAACATGTGGCGCACTGGGGGTTCAAGAACGTCTATGGCGATTACAGTTTTGCCCTATCATTTTAGCACATTACCTTTTTTACTAATACTATCGAAGATTTGCCTGGACTGTTCGTTGGTACACCTGAGAATTTGCGAGCAAATTATAACGTTAGTAGGATTAAAGCTTGTCAAAGCTTTGACCACACCAAGGACGACAGGACCTTGAAAGCGGAAATAACACCACCCAGAACACACAAAACAGACAAAACGAGATTAAATAAATTTGGCAAATGCTTTGTTACTCGGAGCGTGTGAGTTGTGAACTGCTTCGATGGCAAAGGCGTGTTGGAGAAGTAAGTGTGGTTGTGGTAGCACGAATGAGATTAGGTATTGTTTCTTTGCGGAGTTGTAAATGACATCGAAATGTCGAAAATACTGTCCCGCTGTGGTTATCAGTGTAACCGGAAGAAAACTCCCGCATTGAGACTACCCATTGTCATATTTATAAGCGGTGTGTTTTTGTCTTTCTTCACTCCATGTATTTATTAATCCCTCTTTGCTGAAACAATGCAGTCCTTGCGCTTTGCTTATGCGTATCATTTGGTGAATCATGAGCTGTGCTTCGTTATAGATGCAGTGCAGGCATAAGCCATGTTATGCGCAATGTGCATGTAATTAATTAATCCTCGCATTTTAGACTTTATGATATCTAAAAGGTCACGATAAATGATATCCTTGCATTATACTATTGTGCTTTGTAATGTGCACATAATTAAGAGTGACACTGTTATCTTTGTGGCAATGATGTACGAGTTACACAAATGGAGCGTATCCTGTACGTCGGTCTGCGTCAGTCTGTAGCTTAGTGAGCTGAAAACCACCGCAAATCAGTCGCGCACACGCTCGGAGCGATGCAGCTTGGCCTCGACTCACAGGACGGCACTGAAACACCGAGGGTAACAAGTGGGCATGCCGTACTCATACAACCAACGGCACAGTCAAACAAACTGCATCACCGAATTCAGGGCATTGTCAACAGATGCCCCGTTGCACTGCTACACAAACTCATATAGCAAAATTACCCCCTCCCCCCACAAAAAAGAATCACGAACTAAGGTTTTCGAGCACGTCAAAAGCAGAAGATGACTGAATGTTATCAACAGTTCGTACGACCGTGTCCTCAATGTAAGCGATTTCTCGAAGAATACATATACTAGCATTACGGGAAAAAGTGGCACCAGAAACTATACATCCAGGAACATTATATCAGTAGAAAATAAATGTGATTTATTTCATTTTCCCAAAAACTTTTATAATTACATACTTAAGTATAAGAAACTCCAGCAACGCCATTAAATAACTCTCTCCTTAGAACGATTCCGTACACAATGCCTGTACCGTTTCGGCCACCTACCTTCGACGATGATGACACAGTTGGTCTCCGCCTCTCCGAGCGCGTTGGTGGCCACACAGCGATACTTCCCGGAGTCGTCCGGCTGACACCTGCCGATCTCCATCGTCGCCACGCCGTCCGCGCTCGTGATGTTGTACTCGGAGCGAGACAGCTCCTGGTCGCCCTTGTACCACTTGACCTGATGATGGGTCAGAGGCAGTGGTTGACAGAATAGTTTTGGAGCAGGATGCATCAGGAACAGTTGCTATTACTGTCACGTAATTTGATGGGTCCCAATATACAAATCTGTCGAACTTGACGGAAACCCAGATTCAGAATTGACAAAGTTACGCTAATATTGTTGATAATCACGCTTCTGTTGTTTACAATGCCGGTCAGCCGCGTGAAGGACACAGAACAGCCGACATTGGTAAGCCACCAAGACCTCTCTGTACTGAACCACCCCCAATAGCTAACTTCAGACCCAACACCTCCCAACCGCCGCCAGATTAACCAGAGGCCCATTCCGTACCGTGGGCGCCGGCTTTCCGGAGAGACAGCAGAGCAGCTTGCACGACTGGTTCATCTGCATGACGCGCGGCCTCAGCTGGAAGCTGAAGACAGGCGCGTGGTCGGCCTCCTTGTCCCACACCCTCTGGAAGCTCGGCTGCTGCTGGCGCTTCCTGACCGGCTCGCGCGACTCCTGGCGGCGAGGCATCTCCTTGGCCACCGACTGCACGTTCAGGAAGACGGGCTCCTCCCGGAAGCCGTAGTGGCTCTCGGCGCGGATCATGTACTCGCCGCGGTCGGACATCTTGCAGCGGTTGATAATGAACGTGTAGTCGTCGCCGGCGTAGCGGCGCATGTACTTGACCGACTGTTTCAGCTCCATGTTGTCGCGGTACCAGGTGACGGTCGGCGGCGCCAGCGAGATCACGCGGCACGTGAATTTGGCCGCCTGGCCCTCGTACGCAAACGCCGACATCGGGCGGATGACGAAGCGCGGCGCCGCCTGCTGCCGGTCCACGTTCACCTCGTGGATCTTGTAGCGGTCCATCTGAAGCTGGCGCAGGCTGGAATAGTTGGCCAGACGGCCCATCGGCAGTGGGTAGCCGGTCCAGTTGTCGTAGCGCGCGCGGATTCGGTCGCGCATGGGCGTGTAGCGCGAGCTGGCGATGGGTGTGCTGAGGTCGCCCAGGTCGCCCTTCAGCCAGTCGTGCTCCAGACACTCGTGCGCCGTCAGACGTTTGCTGGGGAGATCCGGATGAGGTCAGACGGAACATGGAGCGCTGGGTTGGTGATAGTTCATGCGTTCGCTCATACGGGAAACTTGGTCAAAAATAGTTCGCTAAACCTTCGATATTCGATTGTCAACGAATATGTAAAGTTTTGACGCGTCTTGTATATTCCCGTCTCCATTCTCAACATTGTTTGAATTTATATCCTATTATCGGAGCATTTAGACGCGAATCATTCCGTCAATCTCAACACAGCATAACCGACTTACTCCTTGATCTTGATGAGCAGTTTACGGATGAAGTCCTTGCCCTCCTTGGACACGTTGGAGAACGCCTCGGAGTCAAAGTCCCAGTCGCAGGCACGCACGTTCTTCAGAGTTTCGATGTCGTTCTCTCCGGCGAATGGTGACAGGCCAGACAGGCTACGGAGAATGGTAAATAATGATTATATCAACTTGGCGTGAATGACATCCTATGTATGATTTTCATAAAGAAAACAAAGCAATACGTTTTTACATAAAATATAAATGCACACAATTAATCGGAATCACGATCAACTAGTAGCATATACGAAAGCTTAATTGCACAACGGATTAAAATCCCAATATTTATTGTATAACCAATAAAGAATGAACTTCGTACCTAAATTTACCAAATCCTATACATTACCAGTTAACTGCAGTCTCCCCACTAAGCTGGATTACACTCACAGAACGTAGGCGAGCACGCCGACGGCCCACATGTCCGTGTAGAAGCCGACCGGCTCGCGCTCCACGATCTCGGGCGCGGCGAACTCGGCCGTGCCCGTGGAAATCTTCACCAGCTCGTTCGGGTTCAGCTTGGTGGCCAGACCGAAGTCGATCAGCTTCACGCTGGTGGACCTTAGACGTTGGCAACCATGATATTCTCAGGCTTCACGTCTGTCGGGTCAGAGCGAAGGGTGGAATATGTCACATTGCCGCTCGAATAGACGCGTCACCTCCAGAGTTTGATACAAATTAATATCATGCACTTCAGTACGGAATGCAAGTAACTGCTTTCTGGTGTTGAGTGGAAAAGCACGTTGTTTTTATGCGAGATTCATGTTTTGCAAGGTTCTTATATTAAGGAATGTATGTAATAAGGCTGGATACTATTTTAAATCACTATACAAATCGGTAAAAAGTCATACAAATACCTTATCTTCGAAATACAGTGATCGTTCCACCAGTTGTTAACAGTATAACGCTCTGCCCCACAATATAACCCCGCTGGCGTCGACAGCTGACAAACTCACCCAGATGGAGGATATTGTTCTCGTGCATGTGCTTGACGGCCTCGCAGACCTGGCGCATGTAGTTGATGACCTCCGCCTCGGACATGGTGTAGCCATCGGCTGTGATGCGCTCAAACAGCTCACCACCTGAGAGGAACTCATAGATGAGCACCATCTCGTCATCGTCCTCGAACGCGTCGTGCAGGTTGATCAGCTTCGGGTGGTGCAGCTGGTTCATGATGTCGATCTCCTTCTTGATCAGCTCCTTCTCGATCGGGTGGCTGATGGGGATGAACTTGGCGGCGAAGATGTGACCCGACTTCAGCTCGCGGCAGCGGTGCACCACGCCGAATGCGCCCGTGCCGATCTCCTCGAGGATCTCGTAGTGGTCGTACACGCTGTCGTGCTTGATGTCGACCGGCTGCGGCACGAACTTGGAGTGGATGTCGAACACAAACTGGTCATAGTTGTCGGGCCGATCGGCGCGGCCGCGGATCCGCTTGCCAGTCTCGTCCACTGCCGGGGAACAGCGAGAGTGAGCTAATGCACTAGCAAACTCAGAACACGGCTATTTTGGGAGAGGTATTCACTATAAATGGACTCCTTGACACGACACCACATATGTTATAAGATGCTTCGAGACGTTTGTTTCCAACCATAAGTGTGCAAGCATTACAACGTCCATTTTTGACTGTCAGGAAAACAGATGTTATCTATCTATTTTTCCTACGTAAGGTTTTCAGTTGCAAATATGCTTCCATGCATGTGTAGCCCGGGCGTTCGCCGCCCGGTGACTGTGTGTTGCGGGTCGCCAACCTGCCAGGGGCAGACCGAAGGCCGCGACCCGGCGCCGGCTGTGATTGCGCACGGAGAGTTACTGCTTGTGGTCTAACTGTTATTGTCAAGTTCATGCAAATCTGAAGCGTAAATTAACATTTGAGCTGGAGTGAACGGAAGATGCGACAAGACCAGTCTAGAAATGCTCTGAGGTTCACTGACGAATTCAATAATACTAAAGACGAGGTGCCGGACTGACCTTCGTAGGTCCGCTTCTGCAACTTCTTCTTCATCGTGTCCCGAATGGTGATAGGAGAGGACTCTTCGCTGGGTGCTGACTTGCCGTAGATGTTCTCAGCACTGACGCGGAAGGAGTCGTCTGTCGGAGGTGGAAGGCCAGAAGCTCGTGCACAGTGAAACCTTGCGGCACGTCACCACAGTCACGCCGGTGTCCTCATTCATCATTGTCATCATCAGACTCCATTTGGAGTGCTACTACGCTGTCGCCGCAGCACATCGCTGGTAGGTGCGGATATTTTGCATCCGGGTTTAACTGTAAGTTCAGTGAAGTGGCATGTCATTATGCCGCAACACTAACAACAACATATTTAATCTATCAAACTTAAAATTGCAAGCGCCGCCCAATTCTAAGCAACACTTAACTTTGATCTAGGATAGCTAAGTTAGCTACTTGCATACAATTTCCAACGAAGAAGTAAGCGTTCTGCCAGGCTTGGCTCAACTCTTCTTCAGTGCCAGCAGTGCTACCTGCCAGCGTGCCATCGCCACTGACCTGGTGTTGCCACAGCGGATCCAGGTGGACATGGGGTGCTCGCGGCGCTCGATGACGTAGTTGGTGACGTTGCTGCCACCGTCCCAGGTCGGCGGCTTCCAGGTCACGATGCACGAGTTGTGCGTCGGCTTCTCGGCGAGCACGTACTTGGGAGAGTCGGGGTGGTCTGAGGGAGACGGAACGGTGGTGAGAGGTCGGACGCACTGTGTGTTCCTGAATACACGTTATGATAAACAGCAAATTATCTAGACATGGCTTCTGCGTGACGCGTGTACTGAAACCGCGTGTGCTTGTCAAGGGTCCACGTACTCAATCACAGTGACACAAAGACACAGCGGCGGATCCAGAAGGGGAGTTTGGGGGGATTTAAAAGTATCATACAATTCTGAAAACTTATCGGATTTCGCTTGCTTATGCATTGGTATCTAATTAAAAGCAAACTTTCCTTGGCAAACGTTGCCTATATTTCCTTCTATATCATGAAATGTGTCATTTTTTGCCGATTTCGGACGTTTTTTTGGGGGGGGGGGCAATTGCCCATTTCGCCCAACCGTAACTCCGCCACTGCCAAAACAAGGCAACACCGCCAATTTGACATATCACCGGAACCTCACGACACATACGGCCGGACGGACCACACACGGCTGGATCGGCGGCGTGTACCCTGCGTATCGGCGTCGCGGTTACTTACTGGCGACCTGGACCTTGATGATGCACGAGTCGGCGCCGAGCTCATTCTCGGCCATCAGACGGTACGGCCCGTTATCCAGCTGGTCCACGTCACGGATCGTCAGAATCGCGTGACGGTCCTGATGGTGGATGGAACACACAGACACCAGTCAGGTTAGGGACAGACGCTTTAACGGTGTGTGGACGAATCGTTGTTTGTATATGGTCGGGAAGTACATATGATGCAATAGAATATCGTGGTTGTTGCAAATACTTAGTGCAATTGAAACGCTCAACAGTTACCATCGATATATATATATATATATATATATATATATTTGCTGTTGCAAAACAAGTATGTAGCAAAATGTCGGCTTTCGGCCAGCGACGCAGCTTTGCTCCGTGTCTGGTCCATCCGGGAGGCCTTTATCATCCAGGAGGCGGTTCTGCCATGTACGCAGGATCGGGTTGGTAGTCCCACCATCACGCTTCGACGCCGCGTTCTTCCACAGCATCTCTTCCATGCTGGCCCATCAAGGAGTTTCAATCTATGGAACGCAAGAGCTCGGGCTATCGTCTAATCTGGCCTGGGAATGACGCAACAGGCATACAGGAACAACCTGCGGACCGCTGCTCTGCAGCCGTTCGAAACGCCCCGTCACGGCCGCCAGCGCCCCTCCCCCGTCACCCACCGCCACGTCAACGCCCGTTCGAGCAGACTCTTGCGCCTTCTTTGACTACGAGCGGCCGCCATAACTCGTCATCGGAAGACAGACTGTCTGGGTGGGTGGAGGTCTTTGGATCACTAGCGGTACCGACCTAGCTGGGTGCGTCCGGCCCTCATTCGGCATCTGGTGCGTTCTTCTCGACGTTCGGCGTTCCGGAGGAGCTCTCCAGCGAGCGGGGGACGCGCAGAATTCTCGTGGCGGGTGCAACTGCGAGTTTTGCCGGCAAATTGGGTGTACACCATCGGATATCTTCCGACATTTCCCCCAGTCGAACGGCAACGGGCGGAGTTGGCTACGTGAGGCTCGCCAAGCGACTCCTTGGTGTCCAACACGGGCCCTCTGGCTCGCTCGACAATGATCGTTTTCTTGCGAAGGCGACTGCCTCCCAGCTCCACAACAACGCCCGACGGCAGACTGCCAGATCTCCCCAGCACAGATCTGTGTTGGCCGACGCGATTCGAGATGCCTTCTCATTCGTGAATCGCGTTGGAGAAAATTCGGCAACCCGCACATTCGGCCCAGTATGGCGCAAACGCCTGGGCAGCTAACAGGAAGACCCTTTGCGGACCAAGGATACCGACCCTCCGCAACCAGTTGAGAGCCTGCTCCGAAGCACTGTCCGTCAGCCTCCGCCCCCCTCCTACTATGGTGATCGAAGTCTTCATGCAGAACCAGATCGGGCTAATCCACAGAAGTGGGATCGCTTCCGGCACAGTGGGTCCGCGTGTCATGGGAAGGACCAGTATCCCTCTCGTGAAAATAGATGGATCAAGGTCGACTACCGAAGCGCAATCGCGATTCTTACGGCATTCACCACTGCTTCGGCATCCTGTTTCGCTCCTACGCCACCTACAACCTTTACGCCACCTACGCCACCTACACCTACGCCACCTACACATACGCCCACTACCCTAAGCCACATACACCTACACCACTACACCTACGGCCATCTACACTAACGCCACACTGTGGAACCGCCACGGGACTCCCCTGCGCACGGAGCACAAAAAGACGTTGACGACTCCATTGGTTGTACCAAACCAGTGGCAACCCCCCAACACGCGTCCTGTCGTCGTTCGGGCCCTCGAATGGTATATGAGCCCGAGACGGGGTTCGTGGATTCCTGTGTCGCATGCGTAAAGGTGTCAAATTGCGTAAGGTGTCGAATGCGTGGTAACACTACTGTTCATTGTTGGTGCACGCCATGTCTGCCTGGTTCACTTCAGACCCCACGTCTGCCAAACTGGGGGGATGTATGAGGGTCGCATGCGTGTACATCATGTTTCTTGTTCATTGAGTGCTTTATGTCTTCCTATCGATTGAGACTCATCTCACTTTCACAGATGAGCGCCGTCATCATTCGCTAATACAAGGTATCTGAGAATGAGGAGTTTCTTCAGTCATGATGAATGAATGGCTATATGACAAGACTGGGAACGTGAGGTAGTTTTAATATTTTAACATTCAACTTGGCTTTAAAGCTTAGCTTGAATACCATCCCAGTAAAATGTCATGAATACCAGCCCCACTCCAATGTTTTCTGATCTTGCTCAAAGACTGGTAATTATTACAGAAAATAACCGGGGTCGACCCACTACAAGCGAACCCGTCATAGGTCCCACAAATTTATCCTGCACCGGGTCGTACCGTGGTCTCGACGTCAAAGTGTGAGCCCTTCTCGATAACTTCTCCGTCCTTGGTCCAGGTGCAGCGCGGCCGCGGGTTGCCTGTGAACGGAATCTTGATGACGATGTTCTCGCCCTTCTCGAAGAAGGCCGTGTCGCGGAATCGTGGCGGCACGTTGATCTTGGGTGCCGCTGTGGACGTCAGAGAGAACAGTGTAAGCAAATGGCGGGTATGACCCTTGCTTAAAACGACTGCGGTCTGATACTACTGTAAGTGTTCCGATTGCCCGAAACCTGCAGCTCTGCGGGCCGACCGGCCGGCCGGCGGAATTCGGCCACTCTGCGCCGCCGGGGATGGCCGCCGGCCGGGCGGTGGCCGGCGGCTGGGCCACGGGTAAGATTCTTATAGATACGGGGGATTCTTATAGCCACGGGGTCGCGGGTCAGTCGTTAGTGCGCTGCCGATTCGTACGTTCTGAGTGAATACACGCCCCGCAGTGCAACAGAGTGTATGGACGGCACGGAGACGAGGACGGCTCCCAACACTATAAACAGCAAGAATGTATGGTCAAAGTTTATCGAAACTCATTGTTGAATATTTACGATGAATACCAGACATAAGCGTGGCCTGTTTTACATAAATTCAAAACCATTTCTAACGGAGTATCCGATGAATTCCTAAAAGTCGATTTAAACCAGTGTATGAATAAACACCGATCACAGTTATCGGTTTAATGCCCTCCATCACGGTCGCGTCGCCCCGCCCCGACTCACTTTTGATTGTGAGTGAAGCCCGGGTGGACTTGTGACCGCCGGCGTTGTGCGCGCGGCAGCTGTAATCATCCGCGTCCTCGCCGTACACATCCCGGATGTCCAGGAAGTAGGTGTCGCCCTCCTTGTCCATGTAGTACTTGTTGCCGTTGAATATCTCCCGGTTGCCCTTGTACCAGGTGATCTTGGGCTTGGGTGTGCCGGTGATGACGCACTGGAGCGTGACCGACTTGTTCTGCAGCGCCATCACGTTCTTCAGCGGCTGCACGATCTCCGGCGGCGTGGCGGCTGACGACGAACAGGGCGGGTGCACTGGTCAGTGAACGGGGTCCGTAGGAGTGCTACACGCAGGCGGGCGCGGGCGTAAACGAGAGCGGTGTAGTAGTTAGTACAAATAGCACATCGCCAAATTAATACGAGGTAGAGCGTCAACGATAGCAAAGTGAGGAGTTGAAACAGGGGAAAAAATGAATGCGTTGCTCAGTGCGACGGCACACCATCCGGATTGACATAGGACATTAGATGATAACAGCTGGTGGCACATCTTACACAAGAGCCTTACTCTGCATTTCAAATGGTGAGGCATAAAGGGTGTCAATGCGAAACGAGGGCCAGCTCTTCTATGTGCCACGTAGTTGGAGACCTATAGCGTCTCAAGCGCGCTCCAGTGGTCACTGTTTGCCCTTACCGTGCGGGTCGCGGATCCTGACTGAAGTGCTGGCCGACGACGGCTCGCTGGTGCCGGCCTCGTTGACGGCGAACACGCGGAACTCGTACTGCCGGTCCTCCACCAGGTTCGAGATGTTGATCTGCGGCGGCGAGCACAAAGCCTGCCCCGCACACACACACACATAAGTCAGTGAGCAAATGACGGCGACGATCCCGAAAATGTCATAATGCTGCAACATATCCGAACTATAAACCAATTCAGCGCACCTCGTAAGGAAGCTGTTTGTTGAAAGACACAACTTCACTATATCGTTGGATCAACGTGTGAAAACTCAGGGTAAGTTCGAAGCAATGTGAACAGAAGATCACGAAAGGCTAGTTCGTTGCATGCAAATATTATAACATGATTGCCTCACCACGCATTTGCCTATGCTGCGTAAATCCAACATGCAAATGATCCGTTTTCCACCCGCCTAAGCCAAGCCCTCAGACTTACATGGTTAACCTTGAGCCAGTTCTGTGATCCGGCCTCGCGCTTCTCAACCCAGTATCCGATGACGCGAGCGCCGCCGTCCTTGGACGGCCGGTCCCAGCTGAGGTTGACGAAGTCGCCGCCCACCTCCTTCACAGTGGGCACGCCCGGCACCGACGGCGGGTCGTACGGCGAGCGCGCCTTCACCGGGTTCACCGCCTCCAGCGGCGGGCCGACGCCGTTCTGGTTGGCGGCCATCACGCGGAACAGGTACTCCTGGTTCTCGGTGAGGCCCTGCACCATGAACGTGGTGTCCTTGCAGGTGGTGGAGACCACCACCCAGTGGTTGTGCGAGATGTCGCGACGCTCGATGACGTAATGCGTGACGCGCGATCCTCCGTCGACGATCGGCGGCTGCCACAGCAGCGTGCACGTGTGCTTGTTGATCTCCGTGACGCCGAGCGGGCCCTGCGGCGGACCTGGCAGGCCGGTGATGTACACGTTGAAGGCGGCCGTCACGGCGCCGCTGTCGTTCGACACCGTCACCTCGTACTGGCCGGCGTCGTCCTTCTGGATCTCGCGGATGAAGACGATCAGGTAGTCGTCGAACACGGTGTACTTGACGTGGCCGTTGTCGACGACCTCGCGGCCGCCGTGCGAGAGGGACACGTCGAGCGGCTGGTCGCCGGAGAAGTAGATCTTGATCTTGGCGTTGTCGCCCTCGGGCAGGTGCAGGTCGGCCGGGACCCTGTCGATCCTCGGCGGCGCTGCGAACGTGCAATGCAGCGGTCACACGCAAGTCCTGCATGATAACACTGTGCAATGTTTTGTACTGAATAACTCGGTGTTGACAGACATGATAGAAACACGTAGCACAATATTATTTGTATTATTTGATTCAAAGAGACATATTATAAATATCCAGATGAATGGTTAGCAAATTGATAACGTTACAATTTGACTTCACTACCAAACCTATCATTAGGCGTGTTTACACCGCACTAAATATATTCCGCGGAAAATTTTCCACGGATATTCTTTGTACATTTTTCGGGCCGTAATCTTCCTAGATTTGGGGTACAGTTTTCCGATCTACTTTCTTACGCGTGTCTGCTCGCGTGTCGTTTGCTGCGCCTATGCGACGAGATCAAATTATGGCCTTTCCGCGATTGTGGAAAAATTTCCGCGGAATATATTTAGTGCGGTGTAAACAGGCCTATTGTTACCAGCATTGGATGGACAGCTGAAATTGATCCGCAGCTCTAACTACTCGTCTCGGCCCCATCTCCCACCTCCCTCATCCCATCTCCGCCTCTGCGGTCACCACTCACTTCCGATGCGGACGCGGCACGTGGTGGTCGCATGGCCGACGACGTTGCCCGCCTGGCAGGCGTACTCGCCGTCGTCGGAGGCCCACACCTCGCTGAAGACCAGACGGAATGTGCCGTCGTGCTCCTCGGCCTGCACCCGGTCCAGGTCCGTGTTCACCACGCGGCCGTTACGCAGCCAGCGCGCGCCCGGAGTCGGCGTACCTGGGGACAAAGGAGAAGACATGAAGACACGGGCGGCAGCTGCGGACCGGTGGAGTGTCGTTAGCAAGAGCGGCGCCACCTTCCGAAAGTACGGGGGAGGGACGGAGGCATTTTGGAGTAGATTCTTTCCATGCAACGTCCATAGGCGTAATATTCAAATCCGAAAATGTATAGGGGCACGCGTCCCCCCGTCCCCTTCCACTTTGGCGCCACCCTTGGTCGTTAATGGTGTCAGCGCTGGTCCCTATAATCGTGCCTTCACTGGCTGCAGAATGTAAACAAATTGTCTGTTGATTGCAGAGAGGCAAGCCACCCTATACCGTAAACCATAGCCATTGTGGACCTGCTACAAGCTGAGACACAACATCCACGGCGTATTCCTGCTTAAATTAACGCCGTAAAATCGATCAGTCGCGACACACAAATTGAGGATTAGATACACCCGATACCCTCAGATATCCACCCTGACAAACAAGAAGATGCCAGCTCTGTTATCCCACCTCTCGTCATAGACTGCGTGCCACTCACCGATGGCCTTGCACTCGAGTGTCAGCGGCCGGCCCAGGCCAGCTCCGATGTTCATCAGCGACTTGACGAACTCGGGCGCTCTGCCACCGGTCACCTCCTGCACGCGCACGGGCGCGATGCACTGCGCCGGCTCGCCGCGGCCCGCCGCGTTCACGGCGCTCACGCGGAACTCGTAGTCGCCGCCCTCGCGCAGGTTGATGGCCGAGAACTCGCAGTCGGGAACGTTGTACTCGCTGCAGCGCATCCAGAACGGATTGCCGAGCTCGCGCTTCTCCACGACGTAGCCGGTGATGCGACTGCCTCCGTCGGACGTCGGCGGCTCCCAGTTGAGGTCGACGTAGCTCCGCGTCACCTTGGCCACCTGCGGGGTGCCCGGCGCGGCCGGCACGCCCTTCTGCGAGCGGAGCCGGGCGCGCGCGCTCGGCGCCGACGGCTTGCTGAAGCCGGCCGCGTTCTTGGCCTTGACGCGGAACTCGTACTCGCGGCCCTCCGTCAGGTTGTTGACCTGGTGGACGTTGTCGCGCACCAGGTAGTCGTTGCAGTCGCGCCACAGCTCGTCGGTGACGTCGCGCATCTCGATCTTGTAGCCCTGGATCTTGGAGCCGCCGTCGGCCAGCGGACGCTCCCACATGAGCTTCACTGAGTCGTTTGAGCAGTCGAGCACCTTGGGCTGGCCGGGTGCGTCCGGCGCCGAGAACGGGAACTTGGCAGTGATGGGCTGGTCGGAGTCGAGCGGCTCTGACAGGCCGTACTGGTTCTCTGCCCGCACGCGGAAGAAGTAGCGCTTGTTGGGCTCCAGGCCCATCACCACGTAGTTGGTGCCGCGCACGAAACTGCACGCCTTGGTCCACACCTGCAGAGGTAGGAGCAAGGGTAGGAGTCAAACGCAGCTGTCATCTCATGTCCAGTCGCAATGTAACAAAAATAAAGAGGGTTCTCTTTTCAATGTGATCTGAGAAAACACAACTTTAAGCAATATTACAGATAACAACACTATTGCGCCCAGCTTAACAAATACGTCCATTGTTTTGAGTTTCAAAAGTGACTACTAGTCAGACAACTCACATCGGTATTGATGTCCATCTTCTCGACAGAGTAGTTGGTGATGGGCGACCCTCCGTCGTCCAGCGGCGTTCTCCACGACAGGGAGCAGGTCTCCGGCGTGATGTCCGAGGTGTCCAACGGACCCTGCACACGTCATAGTAATCAAATAATATGTCACACTCGTAATACAATGAAGCTAAAACATGGCCTGCGCATATGAGTCGTGTGCTGTTGCGGGCTTGAGGCTCGCCACTTAATGGTGATGCGGTTGGCATGAGTCATGGTAATGCGACGTAAGGAAGGCTTCTAAAACCTGTCAGTCCGAATAACGTCCGGTAAATTTACCGAATCAACAGTCAACTCCAAAACACTAGCTTGGCCGGTAACCCTCATATACATGGGGGCTGATCAGCTTCTGCCCTAATGATCCGCTAGATAGCTGCCCCTACCTGAGACCCTCACAGTCCTGTGTTATGTAGGACGATGTGTGATGTGACGTAGGACGATGTGACGATGTGCGATGTGTACTCACCAGAGGCGCTGTCGGTCGGTCCACCACCGACACGCGGCAGGTGGCCGTGTCATAACCGACGCGGTTCGACAGCTTGATCTGGTACGTGCCCTGGTCGGACCGCTTGGCACGCTTGTTGGTGAGAATGCTCTCAGAGTCACTGAAGCAGGAAGCGAGATGTCAGGGGATGCTGAAGAAATATCGCGACAAGAGTTCGTAAACGTACCTTATTTTGTCATAGCACGAATTCAACAAATTCTGTAATTGTGAGGAAATAGCTCCACACCGGTCTCAAACAGCTCTTCGCTCAGACACAGCAAGCATCTCGGCTTCCATGACTGACGCCGTCTTTCCGTCTCGCCCTGACACCATCCCAGGCCACTGACCTGAGGCCGTCCTTATAAAAAATCGAGCCCAAGCTCGATTTTTTATCTCTCAAATGCTGAGCCATTTTCCACTATTAGCAAGTCGTTATTATTAACACAATTAGTTGGAAACGACAGCATGATTGGTATTATTGAGTTTCTTGATTTTATTTTCCAGACATCAAACAGTAGCTCGCAGATCAGAGCCTATGATTTAAAAAATCGACCGTAACCTTATTTTTTACAAGAACGTATTCTGGTGTGACACCGCCCCGCTGGCCATAACTGACCTGGTGTCGAAGCGAATGCGGTCGTCGGGGAAGATCTCCTCGGTTCCCACAGACCAGGTGGGATGCGGCCGCGGGGACGCGTAGAACGGCACACAGATGGTGAACGGCTCTCCAGCACGCACCAACAGGTCACGGATCGTCAGGTCAGACGTGATCTTCGGAGAGCCTGTCCCAGACACAAGCGCCGTCAGTCACACCATGTCTTCACCTCCGTCAGATACATCAGCCAGATAAATAATACGGGAGATGTAGTGTAATGATATTCAAAATGAGGCGAGCGATTGGTGTTACTGAAACAGTACAGACTGGTCACGTCACAAACAATCATGCGGGACGTGGCGCAAAAACTACCCTCAGGCTGTCTTATGGTGACCGGTAGTAAGCGGAAGTAATCCAAAATGAAATAAAGTGATAAAGTGATACAGTAAGAAGAAATTGTCTCGAGTCGATATCAATGCGGGGATCCCATACAGAGCAGAATACAGTGTGTACTACTCACTCGGCGGTGCCTGTGCCCTGATCAGGTCGGACGGGTTACTCCACGGTCCCTGACCGGCAGCGTTCTTGGCCGCCGCACGGAACTCGTACTCGATACCCTCGCTCAGGTTCATCACCCTGCAACAGGAGGGAGTGACTGGTGATCGCCGGTATCGCCAGACACCTGGTGTAGTCAGAACCACTGGGTCTGCGAGGGGTAATATGCTAGCGAGCCATCTTACAGGAAATAACGTTCACAAAATATAAGTAATGCCCAGATATGATCCAATAACAAAGCAATCCTACCCAATATATTCACACTTGACAGTTTAACAAAAGCATATCATATAATTTTCCTTCTAAGATATGAACTCTGATATTCACTGATACTTATGACTTACTTGAACTCTGCGTTGGGGATGGTGGCGTGGCTGGTCTTGACCCAGCCCGCGCCGGCGATGCGTTTCTCTAGCACGTAGCCGGTGATGGGAGAGCCGCCGTTGTGTTTGGGTGTCGACCAGGCCAGGGAGACAGAGTCCTCCGAGGTGACGATGGCCTCCGGAGCGCCAGGGGCGCCCGGCACGTCTGACGGCAGAGACAGTCAGATGAGACGGACAAACCACACTCTGTGGCGTGCACACGGCCACCTCAGACCTCGCATCGAATGAACAAAACGAGTGAAATTACGCCTTTATTTAAAACAAGAAAAAACGTTCATATGCTGCTAACGATGTTTACATGTAACGCAACGAAAAGTTGTGCCATGAACAAAATATAGCAATGACCTCTCGACTTTTATCTCGATCGGGTTGGCTTTATAGTCGACCAGACTGATAACGGTCTTTGATTAGTTAGCTGGTTTGCTCACCGAACGGATGCCTAGCCTTGATCGGCTCGCTGGTCTCGCACGGGTCGGAGGTGCCGTGCTGGTTCTCCGCGCGCACGCGGAAGTCGTACTCCTTGCCGACACCCAGGTTCCGCACACGCACACCCGTGCCGGTCACGAAGCTCGACACCTGGGCGAGAGAAGCAAGGATACTGTAATAAGCATCGCAGACATTCGAGAGATAATACCCTAACGAGTGCCAGACATTGCGTATAATTTGCTTTTCTCGTTATAACGTAGACATTGGGTCACAGGCACGTGCCTGAAGCCTAAGCAAATCAAACACGTTGGGCACATTTCATTACACGTTATTTACCTTGCACCAGTCGGTGGTGCCGTGATCGCGACGCTCCACCACGTAGTTGGTGATGTCGGCGCCACCGTCGTCCTTGGGCGGCTTCCAGAACAGGGTGAGGCTGTCTCCGCCAAACTCGTCGGCGCGCAGGTCCCGCGGCGGCCTGGGCCGGTCCAGCACCTGTCACAGGTCAAACGTCAGGTCAGCCAGGTCAGGTCAGATGGGGCAGGTCAGACGGGTCAGGTCAGACAGTGTCGTCAGACAGGGTCCAGATCAGACGACGTCAGAATCAGACGGTCAGTTCGTTTCGTTCGACGTTGCGCAACGGGCACAGTACGGAGCAACATCGTTCAACGTGATTGTACACTGCTGTAAAATTATATATTTAGTTAAATCATATCTTATACATATCATAATCTTATATATGCACTCAAACATCGATTTCATAGGTGTATCACAATCAGTTTTGTGTGAATAAATATATCAGCAGCGTCACATGCGAGCATGAACATGACAAATTAAAACAGAGTCACGCAAACACATCTACCGGCCATAGAGCTCCCTACCCTAGCCGTCACTGACCTTGACGTTGCAGATGGCGGTGTCCATGCCGGAGGTGTTCTTCAGGTGGAGCCGGTACGGGCCGGTGTCGTCACGCTGCGCGTTCGTCATCACGAAGCTGGCGAAGTCGTCACCCAGCTGGGTGTGCACGCGCGAGTCGGAGCTGTCCACGGGCACGTCGTCCCGAGTCCAGGCGGCGGTGGGCCGCGGGAAGCCGCGGTACGGCACGTGGATGCTGAAGTCCTGGCCGGCCTTGATGGTGATGTCACGCAGCCCGCTGACGTCGATGTGCGGCTTGTTCGGCTGCTCCTCCACCTGGGAGATAGGGCACGCCGCGGTATAAATATGCGAAACATCGTTGGTCATAAGTAAATAGAACAAACCATGCACAGACTTTTTACTTTTCTTTTCAAGCATCTGATTATTTGCTTAACCATGTTGACCGTATATATTGAAACAAAATGGTATTCGGGCGAAACAATTCCACATTTAATTCGTATTTCGTTCCATGACAGCAACTTCAAATGTCTTCAACCGTTCCAAGACAACCAACGGAGGATCCCATCGGAGTTCTCAAACACCCTCTCCAGCATCTCACCTTGACGAAGGGGCAGGCCTTGCTGGGTGCCGACTCTCCGGCGTCGTTGACGGCGATGACGCGGAAGGCGTACTCCTCGCCCTCGGTGAGGTCGGGCACGGTGAAGTTGGAGAGCGGGTGCGGCGCCTCGTTCACCGGCTCCCAGTCCTTGCTGCCCTTGGGCTGCTTCTGGATGAGGTAGCCGCGGATCTTGGAGCCGCCGTCCTTCGGCGGCCTCCAGGAGAGCGTCACCGAGTCCTTGGTGATGCGCTCCGGACGCGGCGCCTCCGGGGCGCTCGGCTTGTCTGTGACACGGCGGGGGAGGTGGTTATAGAGGTGACATGTTGTGCGTTAGAACGTTTATGTGACGTGAACGAGCTAACTTACAAGAGTGGTAAACAAAACATATGATATACATGATTGAGTAATTTGTAGTGGAAAAGTCACGAGTGTGTGATAATTCGGTAATCTTTCTAATTGTTTATTTACACAGTTCCTTAGGGTTATTTCATTACATCCATGATCCCTGGCTTATCCCCTGTCCTGATGTAACAGTCATCATCCCTATCAGCTCGAATCCTGATCCCGTGATCTCACAACCACCAGCACAGCGACATGACCTCAGCCAGAACCTCGCCTCCACTGACAC
The DNA here is from genome assembly GCA_014673585.1 of Semibalanus balanoides. Taxonomy (NCBI): domain Eukaryota; kingdom Metazoa; phylum Arthropoda; class Thecostraca; order Balanomorpha; family Balanidae; genus Semibalanus; species Semibalanus balanoides. Next base: position 18,560 of record VOPJ01000811.1, read on the forward strand.
CATCGCTCCACTCACAGATCATGACGCCGCAGGTGACCGAGTCGGACGGCCGGCTCGGCGTGCCGGGCCCGGCATCGTTGACAGCCAGCACGCGGAACTCGTAGCGGCCGCCCTCCGACAGATGGCTGACGGTGTGGCTGGTGCCCGGCACCAGGTACGTGTTGCACTTGATCCATTCGCCGCCGCGGTCCCGGCGCTCCACCAGGTAGCCTGACGGTGGTGGAGGGGTGCGGGCACGGTAATGCGTCAATATTTGTGACGATGGGCTTGAGGCACTATAAGCGCATACATATACTACATTTAGAAGCATGTATCATTAGTCAATTGCTTATGTATCAGCTGGCTAGTAAACGTATCTGTGATAATACTATCTTCATCGCTCCACTTTCTCCGGAATATCGTCATGATTTCTCAGTTACCTCATATGTATACAATGGAATGTACCGGGGGTGCTATCTCCGGAGCCTGCTCACCTGAGACGGGGTTGCCGCCGTTGTACTCTGGCGGCGTCCAGCTGAGGCTGACGCTGCTCGGCGTGTACGACGTCACCTGCGGCTGGCCCGGCGCGTCCGGCGTTTCGAACGGGTTCTTGGCCGTCACCTGTTTGCCGGTGAGCGGCTCCGACAGGCCGTACATGTTCTCGGCCCTGACGCGGAACGTGTACTGCTTGCCCTCGGTCAGGCCCTTGACGGTGAACATCGGGCCGGGGATGTAGCCGGGCACCGGCCGGAAGTTGTCCGAGCCGTTCTCGGCCACCTCCACCTGGTAGCCGGTGATGTCGCAGCCGCCGCAGTCCTCCGGCGCCTTCCAGGAGAGGGTCACCTGGTTGGCGGTCACCTGATCGTAGGATAGCGGGCCGCGCGGCGCACCCGGCTTGTCCACCACCACCACCTCGACATCGGCAGAGTCACTGCCGTACGGGTTGCTGGCCGTGATGGTGTACTTGCCGGCGTCCTCGCGCACCGACTTGGGGATGTGGAACGTCGTGTACTCGGGAGATGTCGCCATCTGAGGAGATACGGGGTCATGCTGTCAGCCAGCTCAACATTTAAGAATATCGCTAATGACTTGGAGAGACGTAGCCTAAAAGACCATACGGTGATGCATACTGAATAGCCAGATGTCTATGTCCCTTTTCGGACACTACATCATTAATTACAGTTCATGCCAGAGCTCTGATCCGACACATTGCCATCGCCACCGGTCTTACCTCTGCCCTGCCGCCGGGTGCCATCGGTTTGCCGGCGTGGGCCCACTCGACGGTGGGCACCGGGGCGCCGGTGATCGGGATTCTGACGTCGATCGGCTCTCCGGCGCGGACCCGAATCTTCCGGCCCAGGATACCGTCCAGGTTCAACTTGGGCGGCTCTGTGGATAGGCGATGATGGTGGGTCAACGGACGATCGCACATGAGTACACGAGAACAGGAAACATGGAAACATGGAAACATCACGCATGACAACATGAACAACGGCGAACATTCCGAGCATTTCCCTGGGTGTTCGACGAAATCTGTGACCAGCTCTTCTCTCGACTGACCTTTCATGGGTTTGGCAGTCATGGTGAGGGACGGGTCGGAGGGGCTGCCGTGTCCGGCCGCGTTGATGGCCGTCACACGGTACTCGTACTGGTGGAACTCCACCACCGATGTGTCCGTGAAGTCGGTACCCTGCAGAACCGGCAGGTACGCGGGTGTTAAAAGCTGCAGCGCACTAGCTGGGGACAATCTGTGCCGGCTGCGAAAGCTTAGGAACACTGGAACTACGTCGTTAAACTGGCTGACAAAGAATAATGGCAAAATGAGAGAATTAGCCATCAAATTCACATTATGTTTCATTCTTCAATGAATAGAAACCTACAATGAGGTGAACTGAACACCTTGCGCTTCATATACAATGTTATTGGTTTAGGTTTGTTAAGTTATCAAATATGTAATCATCGTTGTCTTCTATTGTCTTCCAGCCAGGATAAAATGCCACCTTCTGGCATCACAAATTGACGCCAACACAAACCAGTCAACAATACCCTGACTGCTACGGTTGCAATCCTTCACCACTGTTGAGACCTGTGACACTATGTATGTCAAACCCGTGGCTAATTTACCGGTGCCGGTTTGTTGGGCCGTGTGACCAGGAACCAGCGGCCGGTCATGTGCTCCCTCCTCTCGACATCGTAGCCGGTGATGGCGCTGCCGCCGTTGGAGCGCGGCGCCTCCCACTTGATGCGGATGAAGTCGCGGTCGGCGTCCACCGCCTCCGGACGGCCAGGACGGCCCGGCACGCCTGCCGGGTTCACAGGGAGGTCAGCCGTGGTATGTAAAGGTGACCAGGTGACAGGAGAGATGACAGGAGAGGTGACGAGGTGACAGGAGAGATGACGAGGTGACAGGAGAGGTGACAGGAGAGATGACGAGGTGACAGGAGAGGGTGAACCAAGGAAAGAAAGATGACGAAGTGACACGGGAAGACGGTGACAGAGACGGATGACGAGTCGGATACAGTATTTTGTGAAGTAGAAGTGGATTTGATAACATGACCAGGCTGAATCACGATCTTACGGCCAAGCGCCGCTTCGTTCTTTAATTAATACTGCCATAAGTCTTCAGCAAAAGGAATATGTCCCACGCATCCGCGCTACACTGACGCAACCTGCCCACCTAAAAGTGTCGCCTGCTGCATTAATTCACCAAAAACTTTTAGACGTTTTTCTAGAAACGAAACTCTTAAATTTTGTCATTTGGAAACCATGGAAAGGAGAACATAACATTCACACTGACCAGACTTACCACCATCGTTCAGCCACTGGATCCCGACGAAGCAGCGTCCTAATCCACGCATAGGTTTCCCCAGATACACACAGCTCACCGAAGGCAGTTCATAAGCACACCGCTACGGTCGAGAGGTGACGTAGCTGCGGTGTACATTGAGACCGCCTGCAGGAGATTCTGGCGCGCGACGCGGTAATCCGTACCTCGCCGTCCTCGTGCAGTCGTGCCGGCGCACCAGCGAACACGCCTGCGTGTCTCTTTCGGGATCTACCACTTCTGCTATCTGCTCACGGCCGTAGTAGACCACGGCTTTGTGCGTCTTGTCCCGCTGGCTCGATATGTAACATCATACAGAAAGGACATACAAGTTACACCGGCTACTTTGAGCGACAACCCAAGTTGTAATGCGACGAAAGATACAGACGCCAATCCTTGAGTATTGTACTGTGATACTAAATGATCTTCTCTAAAGTAAGGGCAAACCGCCACTCACTTGCGACCACCTAGAAGGCAATTACATGTAAGTTGCCACGCCACTTATTACACTTGTCAATAGTCGTAAATCAAATTCGATCTCCCAAATGCTATTATGCAATGAACTTCAATAGCAGCAAACCATTATAATGGTCTATAGCAGGTCCTCTGCTAATGAATTGACCTCGCCTGCCTCCAGCAGCCCCGTTACATGCCCCCAGTCCACCGCGATTGAACTGCACGGCCGGGTAGGCTCCCGACCCCCTGTGCACCCCGGTATGTCACGTGACACTCACGTGATCGGGCTGCCGCCGTCGTCGGTCGGCGCCTTCCACGCCAGGCTGACGCTGTTGGAGGTGACGTCATCGTACTCCAGCGGGCCCTCGGGCGCCCCCGGACGGTCCAGCCACCGTCACGTTTGACATTGTGCCTCGCACGGTCATGCAGTGGGTATTGTGAAGCCAGTAGATGACGGTTTTAAAGACGGTCCAACCGTGCCGGAAACGGGTCGCACGCACTAGGCACTGCACTCGCGTAGAGGACGGTAAGGAGTACATATTAGAGCCATCTCTGCAGCTATTTCTTTATTATGCGCATGCCTTGATGATTGCTGGAAATACCATTCACGCGAATAATTAAACTATTTTGCCACGACAGATACCTTCACGATGCTTCGTAGGACCCAAGAATTAATAACTGCATTTTGCATGCACTTATATCGTTTAACAGACATATATTTTGTAGTCGGGAAAAAGGATAGCATACTGCCTTTCAATGCAGCCTGCTGCGGCGAAACTCCCGCCAATATGCGCGGCCGGCTCACATTCATCTAAGCCGACTCGTTTTCCCAGTGTGAGCCGGCTCATGCATCAGCCGGATTGGCGTGTGCTGCGGCCGTTACACTAAGAGCTGAATCACGTTGGCGCGTGCGTCCGATCGACGTCATCTGTGGTCCTTAGTGAGGCAGGACGAGGAGATGGTATGACACCTGTGAGGTGCTAACATTCAACAGCGGTAATGATGGAACCAAGATTTGATAATGCGCGTCATGGCCTTGTCAGCTCTTTTTGAGTACTTATTGCGGTCATTATCTCGAAACTATTCATTGTTCATCATAAAGCAGCTGACCAGATGTTTAAACTGTCGTATGTTACTGAAACATGGTATACGCCTCGCCATATTATGTGGCTTAAATTTTACTGCTGCTGCGTAATTTCTCAATGCGTATATGACATCTGTTTAAATACAGGATCCATTGCTATTCCGGGTCGTCCAGCTGGTAAACAGGACGGGTTGTACCCACCTCGCGGTGAGCGGCAGCGGCTGCCCGTTTCTGCAGCCATTCGTACGGTCGGGTCCGGCTCTCCACGTAGCGATGTCGATGTGCAGGAAATCTAGGCCGGCTACGGATTGATTGATGTCCGTCATCGGTCTTGATCTTCGGAGCCACTGTTGGAGGATGCGGGGGCAGCGTCAGTCATGGCACAGATAGACAGTGTGTGGTGCAAGGTGTTTCAGCCTTTAGGTACACCTCATTCAGTAGGTATATTTGTTTTGATGGAAGGGTGACAAATAATGGAAGGTTGATGGCAGTCAAGTCGATTAATAATGGCATGCTTTTGGGATACTTATTTAAAATATGCGTGCAACTTTAGATGAATCAGACTTCAACAAATGTATACAGGAATAAAAAACGTATGACAGTGTTGACCAGAAACGCATTTCAATATAGGAGCCGCAAACAACAAAGTATTGCACACACCGTTCTAAACTTTCGTTTTAAACTTAGACTTCGTCCATCAATGGATCATCCCGTCGGCGATGTTGAGAAATAAATAAATAAGTAATCTCGTCACAACTTACGTCTCCTGGGTCGTGCCATGACCATTTCAGAGGGCTCGCTGGGCTCTGAGAGACCAGCCTTGTTCACGGCGATGATGCGGAACTCGTACTCCTGGCCCTCCGTCAGACCCGGCGCCTTCCCCTGGGGAACATCAGATACATTGTCAGACCCGGCGCCTTCCCCTGGGGAACATCAGATACCAGAGCCAAACATTCAATAATCGCCACTTCCTCGAAGCTTAGAGCAATGCGTGATGAAGATGTTTTCAAACCTTTATGTTGCTGATCAATCCAACAACATGAAAACTAGTCTTACACATACAATATTCAGCCCGTACCTACCCACAATGCATATTAGATTACAGCGCTTAGGGAACACATCCGCCAGTAGGTGTCCCCGGCCACCTATGCTAGAGCCACCACTCAGTCTTCTTACCTTGGTGCTGTCGGCCGGAACCTTGGCCGCATCAGTCCAGATGGGCGATCCCTTCTCCTTCTTCTGGATGATGTAGCCGGTGATGGGCGCGCCGCCGGTGTTCACAGGCTTGGTCCATTCCAGCTCC